>NXFV01002030.1:0-95365 GCA_002803225.1 Gamarada debralockiae | reverse complement strand
TTTTTTTTTTTTTTTTGGCAAACTTACTTTTATTCGCGGACACATGGAGGATGCACAATGTCATGGAAGGGGGGTGGGCATGGTGTCTTTCTCATAAAAGTTTTCCTACTCAGCTTGGAACCAACTGCTCGTTGATTTTAGATGCAGATAATGCGGCAAACAAATACGATGATTTTGAGAACAGTCCCTGCTGCGATGTTGTGAAATATGTCGACGCAGTAGTCTACGATATCCCACCTCGCTGAGTCTACCCTTTTCTTTTCATCAAGGCCAATCCCTACGCCGTGACCTACTTCAGCTAACAAAAGAGTAAAGCACTACTGCAGAACTCGAACCCTCATTTTTGATTCAAAGGGAGTAATCCCGCTATCATACTAAACAATCATATCCTCGAGGTCGTAGTCCAGTGACATGGATTGCCCAAACGTTACCAAGAACAAGAGGCTGTGATTCATACAGCTAGCTATGTATTAACTCAGAATATTCACTTATCTCTATGGCCCTACCCCTTTCTAGTCATACAAAACTAGTCATAAATATCAGCTCACTTCCTCTTTCTCTGAATCTTCAACCACGATCTCTGAATCTTTCAACCACGACTTGAATATCTTTAAACGCTGACTTTACTATCACATACCATTCCCAGATTATCAAATACAAACTTGTTTACCATCATATTAGAGGCAAGGAGCAGTACAGGGAGCGACATCTTAAGGGGAGTGTCCACAGCGAACATACCGTTTGGAAAGCATCAGCTACGAGCTCCTTTACCCCAATCTCTGGAGGCAAAAGCGACACGACTCAAGACGAGACTCACAAGGGCCGACATACGACGAAGACTTCCTCATCCTCCCAATCCAAACTCGCCCACCGCAACCTTCAACCCCAGGAAGTAATACAACTCAAGACGAACCACATATCAATCAACGCACCAAGCGCCATTTAATGTGCCAAGTAACTTCCTTTACGCTCCCCTGCTGCCGCCGCATCTACGTTTCAGTCGAGAAATTGCCCTCTTGTCCCGACGGCTGGCCGCGACAGAAATGTCCCAAAGAACTCTGCGTCCAGATCTCGGGGTACGAAGCCAAAGATGTGCAGCAACGAGATAGGGGGGCTTGTTGGAGATGTGTTGCAAATCTAACGGGCAAAGGGGGTATTGAGAGAGAGGAGATGCGGCCGGTGCTTGATAAGGCGTTTATTGTAGAGGGGTTGGAGGAGTTTAGAATGGAGGAACGACGAACGAGGGTTGAGAAGGCGGGGTTGTGTTGGTTTTGTGGTGCGTTGGGGGTGTGTGCAGGTTGTGGGACTGGGAAGGTGGAGGGCAAGGGGAGTGCGGAGAAGGAGAAAGATGGCTCGTTATGGGGATTCAAGAGAAGAATGCCGGAGGCTGGTATGGGTAAAGGGATGAATAAGAGATTGAAGATTGAGCATACCAGAGCTTCAGTGCCTACTCCGTCGGCGATGGTCGCAACTCCGGTTTTTCAACAGCAGCCGCTGAATCCTGTCTTCCAACAATATGATTACAACTCTGGGGATTTAGGGTATGATCAGTTCAATCAGCCTGCACCAGCCTTCAATTATCAGAGCCAAGAAATGCAATTTCAGATTGCTTCGCCACAGAATGCATTCGGTAACTGGCAAGGTCTACACGATTCTCAGAATCAAGGAATGTTTGGTGACGGTTCGGCAAGTGTACAAGTAGATCCGTCTCTAGAGCAGCCTCAAGAGTGGCTGCTCCAACAAAGTGTCGACCTCCCGTTGTGTCAACAACAAGAGTTTCCTCCTGTTCCAGATTTTGTAAGTTGGAGTCTTCTTCCATCTCTGTCTATCACTGTGCTAATTAGAGCCTAAGGCCGGTCTTGAGTTCCACGATATCGATGATGAGTCCTTAAGTCGTCTTCTGGCAAGATATGATGATCCCGATCTCTTCAAAATCGAAGACCAAAGCACAAAACCAGCGACCCAAGCAAGACCATGAAGTTTCAGCAGACCAATCTGTCGTTCCGACACAATACGAATGCCCGACCCCTACTTGAAAATACCTTAGAAAGGAAGGAACTCCTGTAACAACACCAATAGCGAGATTTTGAGTATGGCAGTAGGCCCCAAGCTGCAGGCATTTGGACGCTTACTTGAAAAAGGGTACGCAAGGATTTTTTTCTATTATAGATAGGTCAGCTTTGGTAGGTTCTACTTCGGCGCTGTCCCTAGACAGTAGCCTTGCTGACCGTGCCTCTATAGGTCGAATCGAAGGTTTGAGGAAGGACTGGCTAGTGTAGGATACGTTTGGATGAGTGGAGGTTGAAGGAGGATTATAAGGTATGAGAGAAATCAGCAATGGCGTTGAAGTAGGCTAGTCCTTTGGTGGACTGTACAGTTGTAGAGCGCTGAATTTGTGCAATGAGGTTCACATGTATTTGTATTCAGAGAATATCAAATGCAAATCGTTCCGCCAATTTCAGGGATTGATAAATGACATCTTGACCGGCTATGTCCTTGACACACCATAGAACTCAATCACTGAAAGCGCGGATGATCAAAACGTCTTGTTGGTAGATCCTCAAGCAATGCTTCTTTCCTTCAGAGATGCCAGCCCAACCCAAATTTTCTGTAAACCCCCTCTATGCCTTTTTGGCCTCCTCCCCCCCTCCAGCAGCACCCGCCTGTTTCTTCTTCTTCGCCTTCAATTTCTCCTTCGCCTTACTCCGATCCCTCTTCTTCAGGCCCGACATCCCTAACTTGCAAACTTCCGCATACCTCGCAAAAAAGCCATCTAATGCATCGCTTTCCACAATCGTCGACAGCTTGACCTTGTTATTTCTCTTCTCCTTCGACTTGCCGTTCGTAGCTCGGATTATGACAGGTAGTGGTTTGGAGGGATGGAGATCGGGGAATAGCCCCGCTGATGTGGGTGTTTCTACGTCTGTATCTTCGCCATATGACACTGTATAAGGACTTGTCAGAACTTGCTGGGAATCGGTAGGAGATGTGTTGGACGTACTGCGCTTTTGAGTCAGGAAGATGGAGCCGTGGTCTTTTTGTCGTCGCTCGTCGAAGAGGGCGGAGAGTTGCTGGAAGAACTGTTTGCGCTGTTAGTGACTGATTAAAAGTCTAAGGAGATAATGCATACGTCTTCATTACTCAGATGTCCCTTCGACATCTCTGCAGATCATGAGGTGCAATTGCAGCTGTCGTGAAGGTCGTGTGAGTGGGGTGGAATTTCAAGACCCCACGTCGGCGATTTGTTCTTCAACCTCCGGATAAATTTTGGTCTGGGGAAACTTTTTTTTTAGAAAAAATGTCACAACTCACGACATGGGGCAGAAAGAAAATATTTTAAAGCTACCGGCTAGATTGGTGGAGGAGCTTGGGGGGCAAGGTAATTATTTTCACTAATCACTGTGGGATATATGCTAATGCTGCTTGCAGATGTACTTTCTGGAGGTCGAAAGTCCCATGTTCGCGCTGGCACTCGAAAGGAAACTCGAAAAGCTGCACGGATCGAGAAGAAAGCTCTGAGAAGGGGTCCTCCTCCACAGAAGAGATTTAAGTCACAGCATAGGGGGGATATTAATGCGCACATTGAGAAGCCGCTTCCGCACAAGAAGCCTTTGCCAGAGGATCTCGAAGATTCCCCGCCGAAACCTAAGTCGATCTTGAAGACTGCGAAGAAGGCAGGCCCTATTCCTCTTAAGGGCTCCCGCTCGATATCACCCCCTGCAAAAATCCCAAGGGCTGTAAAGCAGAAGTTGGACGAGGATGATGAGGAGATTGCTGCTTTGGAGAGGAAGTTGGGGTTGAAAGGGAAGAAGAAATTGCCACAATCTTTTAAGGATGACGGCCTGGACGATCTTTTGGATGGGCTGGACGATGGGGAGGACTCGGATACACAGGAAAGGAAGAAAAGAAAGGCTGAGGGGGAAAACTGGCTCAAACAGAAGCGCAGGAAAGCGCGAAAGTTAGCCACGAGCAAAGAAGTCGATATGATGGACGAGGATGAGCTGGAGGAGGTAGAAGTTGAAGGAGAAACTTCAGAAGAGGGAGATGAGGCCGATGACGATGATGGAGCATCTGATATGTCGTCGGATGGACCGGAATTCCCAGATGATGTTTCAGAAGAGGACTACAGTCAGCTAGGAAGCGAGCAAGAGGAATTAGATGCGGAAAACGATTTTGATGGCTTTGGCTCGGATGAGAATGATGATTCTGCGCCTCAAGCTCCACGGGTCCGCGAGAATCCGTATGTTGCTCCCACGATTGGTGGCGATGTCGTGAAGTACATTCCACCATCTTTACGACAGCCTGCTTTCTCGGATTCTGAGGCATTGATCCGTCTACGTCGGCAAACTCAAGGCCTGGTCAATAGGTTGACGGAGGCCAACTTGATCTCTATCCTGGCAGAAATTGAAAAGCTCTACCGGGACAACGCTCGTCAACATGTGACATCGACGCTGGTGGATCTTCTCTTAACATCAGTCTGTGAGCCTACAAGTTTACCAGATACGCTCATCATTCTGCCAGCTGGATTCATTGCTGCTATATACAAGATCATTGGGACAGACTTCGGGGCCCAAGTCATCCAACGCATCGTTGAGCTCTTCGACGAACACTATACAAGAGCAACTGCCGCCAGCCAAGATGGGTCAGCTGCTTCGACATCTGATATTAGTAAAGAGACTTCGAATCTTATCATGCTACTTTCAGAAATGTACAACTTCCAGGTTGTTGGAAGCAACCTGATCTTCGATTATATCCGGCTCTTCTTGGGTAAGCTTTCGGAATTGAACGCTGAACTACTGTTGAAGATTATTCGGACATCTGGCCCACAACTACGATCCGACGATCCGTCGTCATTGAAGGACATTGTGTCAATGCTCCGACCCGCGGTTGCGGCTGTTGGCGAGGAAAACATATCAATCCGCACGAAATTCATGATTGAAACGATCAACGATCTCAAGAACAATAAGATGAAGACTGGTGGAGCAGCATCAGCTGTCACCTCTGAGCACACGATCCGCATGAAGAAGACTCTTGGAACACTCAACAAACGAAGCATCAAGGGTAGCGAACCGCTACGGATAGGGCTTAAGGATATCCAAGAGTCTGATAAGAAGGGGAAATGGTGGCTTGTGGGCGCCAGTTGGTCAGGACCATCTGCAGAGGAAAAGCTTGACTCTGTCGCCGAGATGTCTGGCAGAGGCGAAGGACTTCCCGCCGAAGAGAGCGGGACATCGGATCTCGTCCAACTCGCCAGAGAACAACGCATGAATACAGATGTTCGTCGTGCTATATTCGTGGCGATTATGTCCGCATCCGATTGCCAGGATGCCCATTTACGATTGATGAAGCTCAGTCTGAAGAAGAAACAAGAGTACGAGATTCCCAAAGTGCTCATTCATTGTGCGGGAGCCGAGAAGAGCTATAATCCTTATTACGCGCTGATTGCGAAGAAGCTTTGTGGGGATGTCAGACTCAAGAAGTCTTTTCAATTTAGCTTGTGGGATCTCTTCAGAAGGATGGGTGAATCAGATGATGAAGACGATGTTCCAGAAGAAGATAATGAGGATGATCTGGATATGAGACATCTAGTTAATCTGGCAAAGATGTTTGGAACCATCATAGTTGAGGGTGGCCTTGGTCTTGGTGTGCTTAAGAAACTCAACTTGATGTATCTCCAGTCTAAGACAAAGACTTTCTTGGAGGTCATGATGATCACCATCTTTTTGCAATCTCAAAAGCAGTCGAAGAGTGGAAGGGATGAAGAGGTGGTTGTCAATATCCTTACGAAAGTCAAGGATTCGCCGCAGTTGGTTAGGGGACTGCAGTACTTCTTGAAGAAGGTTGTGGGTAAGACGGATATTGCGGGTGGCAAGGACGAGAAGGCTACGGTAAAGTGGGCTTGTAAAGTTGCTGGAGATTGCCTTGAGACTTTGGTTGCCATTGATACTGTGAAGGATTGATTGGAACATACCTAGGCTTAATAAATGCTATTCCATGAGCTTTCCAGACGTCGACCACATGCGATTGCCCCTTAGGAGTTGCCTTCGACCTTCGTCGACTATGATTATCAACCACTTTCCACTACAAGATTCCATGTAAGGTCGATAGCCTCAAATTGTAATCAAACAGTGGCTCCCAAAAGAAGGTCTGGAAGGAGAGCTTCAGGGGTACGTCCGTACCTTGACGGTTACATACGGGCGGGACAGAGGGCGCTTTGGTCATAAAATTCAAGGTTTATTCCTATTCCTTCGGCGAACAAACTCATTTGGATTGGATGTTTATTGGGATATCTCACTTGTCTGTAAAACTGTAATGGTTGGTCCCTATCCTCGAGGGTCCTTGACTTGCACCCAGTGGACAGCTCATGTAACACAAGGGCAAATCCTTGAAGAAAATTAGGCCTAAGGCATAAAGTCAAATTCAGGTATTAATTTTGGTCGTAGTGTGCACTAGAATCTCTACAACATACCTCCATACCTAAGCAAACTACAACTATCAGCTGCCAAAAGGCCTCTACTCAGCCTTTACTCCGTGTGCTAGCCAGTCCATCATCCATCGCACTAACATGAGCATAAACGTAAGCTCTCCTCGATTTTTACGCGCCTAGAGTCTAGCTCACAGCTGCTAATCCACCAACAAGTCCGCGGTTCTCCATCAGCATGGACAACCGAATATCGCGGACCCTCGCAAACAAACTTCGTTCCTTGGTCTGCCTATCGAGCTCCGAACTGCAATCTACGAACACCTTGTTCCCAACGATCACGTACCAGGCTACTGGTACAGCGACAAGGGAGGACCTCCCGATCGCCGTCCTGTCCGACATGACAAGCAGCCCTGCTGTCCAGCCATCCTCCGCATAAACCGGCAGATCCACGATGAAGTCATTGGCATGTTCTATGGTACCGCACGCTTCGGGATGTACGTAACAGGATGCTATTGTTACTTTCTCGGCGTGAAGTTTTGCACAGAAGACCTGGATAATGCAATTGCCAACAAATTGCCGCCAGTCTTCCGTTTCGTCCGCTCATTGCACATCGCCATAAATATGCGGTGGCCCTGGAACCCGGGCGTGCAATCAACTTTAGACTCGGCACTTCGCCCGTTACCGTTACCGTTGCCGCTGCCCGGAACAACCTTGATTTCAGAGTGTTTCGTGACGGGCTCATACGAGCTCCGCCAGGTCACTCTTCACGAGGTCGCACCCTCCACGCGTCGGATGCCCGCGGTAATCGATTTTACTCTCGAGGATCGCGGCAAGCTATTTAGAGCGGTTTTGAAGCAGCACTTGGCTCCTCTGCGGATACTACGTGGGGTCGATCTCAAGTTTAATGACCTTTGTAAAATCGGAGGCTCGGGAATTAATCGTTGGAATATTATTAGAGATTCTCTACGATCTAGGGAGGAAGTGTTACCCGTCTTTGCAAGATTAGAGCGGATTAGGATGCGTTTCTTGCAGAAGTTGGTCGAGCAAGTATCGCAGCATGCTTAAACAAGAGATTTCGAGACGAATGACATTATATCAGTAATAGGTACATACTGAGCTTGATTTCTACATATAACCCATCTCGAAATTGTTCTAACCTAGTGAGTACAGTCCCTTCTGAATTCAGGAGAATTAGTACAATTTCACCCTCCATGCCGTTACAAAACTACCTGACTAACTGAGACAAGGCAGAGACCACTAAACAAATTGTAGGTTCGGCTCGTTTGTTAACTTAACAAGAGTCCACTGTTCCTATTTCCATTGCCATTGCACCCTTTCCTGTCACATCACCTGGGATCTGAGCCCAAGTGAAGACCCTGGTCACAACCTTGCATTTCATGGCAGTAGGGTCTTTCGGGACTTTCTCATAGTCTTAGTGATTAAAATCCAGAATTTCAAAGAGAGAAGACATTACTATTTTACTCACCTTTACGACTAATACAGCTTAAATACTTGGGATATTAGCTAACTAATTTAGTGAAGGAACATGAATTCTGAAAGCTCAGTTCAATTGAGCAATTGAAGGTGAGTTCCTTATATGGCTGAATGACAGAAGGTGACGATTCAGGTTATATCTATACAGAGACGATGCATCCACTAACACTAAACGTATCATAGCCGGTTCAGTCGCTCCACTTGATTGAGAGATTGATATCTGCCATGTCCGTAGTCTAAAAGACACGAGATACAGAGGGAATAGTAGCAAGATATGGTCACGTCAACTACGGCGTATTCCATCCGTTATGTATACGCAGCCGGAAATAGTTGGGTAGGACAGGGCAGCAGGAGGTTGAGACTTCGAAGATCCTGGAGTAATTGTGCAATCGCAGCAAGAGACCGAGATCAAGTGCAGAAGTAAAAGTATCCACGAAGGGAGAGCGCCTCAAAGAATAAACCATATCCACACAAGCTTTCAAAAAGAGTGAGAGATTATGAATATGGGACTTTTCGCTAAATAGCCAGGCCACCGTAGAGAATCACGTGGTCGCCTCGGTGAAATTCGCCGCGATATGCCTCACCAAAACGGAACCCAGAATTTCTCCCATCCAAAGCAACTACATCTCCAGACACAATGCTTCGAAGCTTAGCACTGCCTCGAGCGGCCGCAAGGTCAGCTTTCAAGCAATCCTCGTAAGTTATAATCCATCTCCTCATCCTCTTTGAACAATTGGCTTGAGGAATCGCTCGTTCTGTTTCAGCCATTGACCGGATGTACTCTTTGAGCTCTGCCTGTCTCCCAAGGGCATCCTTGACTTCAATCGCTCTGGAGGGGTGAGCGATTGGATATCCGATCGCTGAAAAGGAATGAGAGATTCAAATTCCACTTTGTTGAGAAGGCACTCCAACATCCCAAGCTGACCGGTTTCCTAGCCTTCCAGCAATCGTCACCCCTGCGAGACTATCGAGACGATCCTATGCTACCGAAGCAGAAGAGAAAGACCTGGTTATTATTGGAGGTGGTGTCGCTGGATATGTCGCCGCTATCAAAGCCGGGCAAGAAGGCATGAAGGTACAGCTATACCAAATGCCAGGATTCATTGAATGATTCTCCTGACTCTTGGAATAGGTTACATGCATTGAGAAACGCGGTACTCTCGGCGGAACATGTCTGAACGTTGGCTGTATCCCCTCGAAAGCTCTCCTCAATAACTCCCACCTCTACCACCAAATTCTCCACGACACGAAAGCGCGCGGTATCGAAGTCGGCGATGTTAAGCTCAACCTCCAACAAATGATGAAATCGAAGGATACAGCTGTCTCTGGTCTCACAAAGGGCGTCGAGTTCTTATTCAAGAAGAACAACGTTGAATATGTCAAGGGTACAGCTTCATTCGCCGGCGAACACGAAATTAAAGTCAACCTCAACGAGGGCGGCGAGAAGACCATTGTCGGAAAGAACATCATCATTGCGACTGGTAGCGAAGCCACTCCTTTCCCAGGCCTCGAGATTGACGAGAAGAGAATCATCACAAGCACTGGAGCTATTGCTCTTGAGAAGGTTCCTGAGAGCATGGTTGTCATTGGTGGCGGAATCATCGGTCTCGAAATGGGCTCTGTCTGGTCCAGATTAGGAACGAAGGTCACTGTCGTCGAATTCTTGGGTCAGATTGGAGGTCCGGGAATGGATGCCGAAATCTCAAAATCCGCGCAGAAGATCCTGAAAAAGCAGGGCATCGATTTCAAGCTCAACACCAAGGTTATGGGAGGTGACGCCAGCGGAGACAAGATCAAGATTCAAGTTGAGGCTGCCAAGGGTGGCAAAGAGGAGACTGTAAGCACCCGTTCCCCCTGTGTACTCAAGGGATATGTCCATTTCGAGAAGTGGAATCGCTCAAAATTGGTGAACAATTATGCGAGCTTGACTTGGAAATCGTTCAAAAGAGTTGAAGGATTGTCCGGTCTTCGACGGATACATCCGGATACCTTGAGAAGTTTAATCGCTCACATCCAATGAACGATTCCTGGACGCATTGATCCCCAGAATTTTCAATTGCTCAAAACTAATGAACGATTGTAATAGCTCGATGCGGATGTAGTCCTAGTGGCGATTGGCAGAAGACCTTATACTGCAGGCCTCGGACTCGAAAATATTGGCCTCGAGGCAGACGACAAGGGACGCTTAGTCATCGACTCTGAATACAGAACCAAAATCCCTCATATCAGAGTCGTTGGAGACTGCACCTTTGGGCCAATGCTTGCACACAAAGCCGAAGAAGAGGCTGTAGCTGTAGTCGAGTATATCAAGAAGGGATACGGTCACGTGAACTACGGTGCTAGTATGTCCAATCTTTCACACCTTATGAACGATTGCATTCCTAATTCTTCACTTCTTTTGAACGATTTTATTTCTAATCACATGTCGACTGAGTGATTGCTAACTCTGGCTTTTCGCAGTTCCATCCGTCATGTATACGCACCCTGAAGTCGCATGGGTAGGCCAGAACGAGCAGGAGGTCAAGGCATCCGGCGTCAAGTACAAGACCGGCACATTCCCATTTTCAGCAAATTCAAGAGCGAAAACCAACCTCGATACGGAAGGTTTTGTCAAAATGATTGCGGATGCCGAAACCGATAGAATTCTTGGCATTCACATCATCGGACCCAACGCAGGAGAGATGATCGCTGAAGGCACGTTAGCGATCGAGTACGGAGCTTCGAGCGAAGATATTGGACGAACGAGTCACGCACATCCAACTTTGGCTGAAGCCTTTAAGGAAGCTGCGATGGCCACTTACGGTAAAGCCATCCACTACTAGGTATGGATTGAGCTCGAGATTCCCCTGTAAAATAGCATAATTCAGTCGTCCAAATACAATGGGCAATTCATGGTGTCCGCAATATCCTCCTTTTTGAATTGTTTATATTCTATGAATAACTGGAATTCGTACTAACATGCCAGATTGCTCTCTCATGCGTTCATACCTAGGGCTAGGTTCAGAATCTCCTCTTTCAAATGAACAATTGCGGTTCATGCCAAAGTTGGGGCTTTTGAATCTCCTCGTCTCATCAATCAAATGCAATCAGCGGCTTTTTGCGGCGTCCGACCCTTGAGGAACTCTCTCATTCGTTCGGCCACAGCCAGCAATCTGCCTCAAGCCTGCAACTGCAATAAATGATTGAATCAATAAACCCGCTGTAGTCTAGGACTTCAACGGCCTCCCTAGGATAACCCAATCATCTACTACAATCACTGTCTTAAATCGTTTGAAAGAGCTCTCGAGCAGACTCCCAAACGGGAGCGTTTGGTAAACACATCGGAAGCACGTCACGCCGATTTTGACTCCAGTACCCAAGGAAGCGGCGATGGCTACACATGACAAGTCCATTCAATGCTGAGTGGTTGTGACATCTTCCAACAGACCGTCAGACGAAGGGTTCGAGTGCTGTTCAGGAAGAACAACGTTGAATATATCAAGGCACACTGCCGGGCGGCTCGAATCGTGAATGGTTACTTCGACGCAGTGTGTCGAATTCTACTACAAGAAAAAATAACGCTTTATGTCGAATGTGTGAAGAGTGCCATACCCTCGAATCATCCACACACGACCTTCGGGCTCATGATCTCTAAACCTTTATCCATTGTATTGTTATTAGTAACGATCAGCGCCTTCGACTTCATCATTTGTTGGACTAAAAAAACCCTAAAGAGATCACTACGGAGGGAATGTTAGCGATTGAGAGCGGAGCGCAGAGTTTTGAGTGGGACATCGGACGAGCAGTCCACGCACATCTGATATCGGTTGTTGCTTGAAGTATTCCATGAGAGGGTGTGGCTATACAGGTTTGGAGAGTAATGTGTTCGAGCCCCGTTGCCTCCTTCTCCGTCGTATGCGTTTATGGTGTTGCCTCAATTTCTCAAATAAACACTGATACTAATGGTGTGCCCTTCTTCGGCTGTGGAGGTATCTTCAAGATCGTCCCGTCACTCACTACGCCAACGTTGAAAGATCCCAACCTAGTCATATGGCACTGATTTGATGGCACGCCTGGAGTTTGTATCTTCTGAGCTTGAGAAAATGGACGAATTCTGTAATCATCTTCCAGAGGTGGTGTATCATTTTCAAAATACGAATATAGCCATTTCCGACCATATTGTCATACATCGATATTACCGTATGGCCACATGGGTAGGGTCCTTTCGATCCTAGGTTTCGGGCCTTAGTCCGCATATAAACTTACTGTCAGTAATCTCCTTCTTGTGTCTATTACCCTATCTTATGAATGGCAATAACCAGTGGATATTGTCGTAAGAAGTGGAATATATGACAATTTCGGCCATATTTTGAAAATAATACACCAGCTCACAAATTCGATTCCCAGAGATACAAGTCGAGAGGAAAGGCGCTAGAGATGATACCATAGCAACATACGGAAAGGCCGTTCGCTACGTGCTTGGCTGGAGTTGAAGTATAGGATTGTATTTTTGGATCCAAGTTCAAACTTAGAGGATCTCAATGATTTGATTTCTATCTCTGGGCGGCGAGCACGTTTCTCGCCGTGGCTAGATTCATGCATACATGGCCGTGACGACAAGAAAGCATTCATTTGACAGTGACAAAATGTGCAACAACGATATCGCACCTAGAATATTCATATCCAGATCGCCTTTCCGAGTCAAAGAGGCAGATAGGATGAAATTAGACATTGTGATTCCCGCCTACTCGTCGCAGGTTCTATTACTTCTATCCTAATCCCGTCGCCTACGGCTTGTGTCGCTTGCGCGCTCCCTGGAGCCCTGAGCTTCGTCATCCGCGCCTCGAACTAGGCCAATACAAATGATTCGCCATATTTAGGTGAGCTTGGGTAAAGCAGACGAGTATGTTCATCGTGGAGGACGTTGTTGGATGTTGAAACTTGAAAGTCTCAGGAGGGGAAATGTGGAAAATGGAGATTGCGGTGAGTGTGATGCGACGAGGCAGATTCAGCCAAATTTTCTGTACACTTCTGCACATGTGACCCCAAAAGTTGCTTACACAGAAGGGAATTACATGCATCTGCAATTGTGGCGTAGTGTCTCTCTAAACCATATCTCGATTGCAGAATGAAAATGCATATATTAGTTTCCCCTACGAGCGGGAAATGTTGTTTTAGCTATTTTAACTTAAGAAAAGCAATAGGTCGAAGGGTTAAAAAAATAAAAAATAAAAAGTCAGAATAGCTGTTTGTAGAGGATTTGAAGGGAATACTGGGGTTAGTACTGACTGTATAATATGACGAAATCGAGGTCTGATCTGACAATAAAATAAGAGGAAACAGCGAAAGCTAGGCTGTCAAGGCACTACAAGACAGCGCTGGTCCATCATAACCTTACAGATTTTGAAGCCATTGTAACTTCATGAATACTCTCTTAATTATCTTGATTTTTGGTGTAGAACTGTACTTGGATATTCGAAATTCTTGAAATCCAACACACCGGAAAGATCCAATGTAGTCACGCCAGCCTTTTGGTCCTGCTCGAAAATCCCAAAGGTACTTAAATTTGAATGCCACGAATACTCCACAAACTCAACTACCCCTCGTTTTCGTGCATAGTTCCTGATAAACCAATCCACCTGGTTGGATAGCCACTCTCCTTCCAAACTCAAACGGAACGCCATGATGCCTAGCTACTACTGAAATTGCTCACTACTGGGCAATACTTTGATTGCGGCTCATTTGGAGGCCATCAATTGAAGGGGAAAAGTCCACGAATTGGCGCCAAGTCTCGACGTCGATTGCAGAATTGAAACCTCTTGGAGTCAGTGGGAACAGCCTCTCTGGAGATTGAATTAGGCTCGTAATTGGCGAATGAGGTCTATCCGCAATACTGCGGTGAATAGACGTAGGACTACTGCCGATTTGGTGACGTTCGGAGGGGCTGTCGTCTAAGGGCTCGTTCAGCACCTCGTCGATGGGAACCCGTTTAGTAGCAGCCTTGCAGAGGTAATAGAATCGGTCCGGGAAATGAGCAAGGATAAACTCCGTGGGCCGGTCATTTGCCATGAATATGTCGTGCGCTTGTTTTATAAGCATTCCCACACCTTCGTCGTCCTGAAGTCTGGTTTTATGCTCGGCATACCATAGTATGCGGTGAAGTTTTATCTCCACACAATCTTCGTACTTCATGTATCGCTGGCTCTCCTGGAAGGCTTTTTCAGCATCGTTGAACCTTCTGAGGAAAGAATAGTACCCCCCTAGGAAGGACCTAGATCTACCGTATTTTAGTAGTGCAAGGTCTCGCTTGATCTGGTCGTTCGATATGCAGGATTTCTCAAGAGCATGAAATTTCTGGAGTAATTCCTCTGGAGAGCCATCGCAGAGATGAAGCAAGTTGCCAAGCGACCTCAACTGCGGAATTTTGTCAAGCTCAAATGATCCCGACAAGTCTTCGTCGGGTTGAATTCGCCAGGTTTCTTTACTCAGATCCACTGGTTCATTAACCCTCATCATATCGATGTTGCGATGCATATCCAATATCTTGGGGTGGTCTGGTCCAAGAATAGGCACCCAAATTTGCAAGGCCCGCTGCTGCGTTATCAGAGGGCTGAACCATTTCGCGTTCATTTTGAGACAGGTCAATGTTGTGTTGAATTCTTCTAAGCTTCTCTCTTTTTCGTTGGCCTGGGCGTACAATTGTCTCTCGCGTATCAGAAATCGAGACAGTTCCTGCACGAATCTTGCGACAACGCTTTGTGGACAGCCGGGAAATTCGGCTGCTTTCATCAAAGCGGCCTTGAACTCCAATCCGACGACCACCCAACGCTCTGGTTTATGAGTCCCAGCAAGACAGAGACTTGCAAGTTTATAACTCTGCCCTGCTTGGCGATATTTTCCCTCGAAGATAAGCTCTCTCGCTGAATTTTGAAATTTAAAATATTTCTTTCTTGAAACTGTAGCATCTGGATCGTTGAGGGGTAACTCGGTGGAACCTCTCTGGTGACCTAACTCATACCCTTCGGTGTTGCCAAAGATCCGTTCAACTGAGTCATTGAATTCGCGGTCGGAGTTGCGATGTGGACCTGAGTTATCCGAATATTGAATCTGGTTGTGGCTCGACGGGGTGCGGTAGATTATATTGGACGGCATACCTTTCATTGTCAGCTTTTGTCATTCAGAGCAAGCAACTCATACTACTGACCAGAGGATAGGGACATGGACGAGGCATTGTTAAGGCCGAATCTGCTTTGGAACTTGTCGAGCTTTTCCTGGGCAACCTCTCGGAATTCTCCACCACCGTGTCTGCGCATGAACTTGGTTGGTCTTGCCAACTCATCTTGTCTTCTTTTTCGTTTACCTACCATTTTGCGCATGTCGCCGCTGGTTATGTTCTTGGTAAACCCCCATTTGTCAGTCATCCTCTTCAACTGTCTCTCTCTAGAAGCGTCCATATGTCAGGGTCAGTAATTCTATGATCTGCAGGCAATGAAATTTTGCTGACTGTAACTCAATATTAACTGATGATGACCTACTCACCCTACATCGAAATTATCGCACTCTTTTAAGGTCTGAACTACGTCCGTATGAGTCTTATCTTGTACGATGAAGAGCTCATGTATTCGATCCTATTGATCTTCCCATTTCTGGGGAGAGATTCGCTTGTAAGGTCGCTGCGACGGGGGTGGCATTTGACCAGGCTGGGTGGAAGTAAAATCCATATTTGCTATTATGCTGTGATTCTAATCAAATTCTAAATTGAAAATTGAAAATATTCTGTACCGCTCGCTGGAGAAAAGTCTACTGATCTATCTACTATATAGCGGTGGAGTGGGTAGTCGTGAGGCGCTCCCGCTGAAGTCCCTTGCCATGTTCGTGGCTGCTTGACGTTCGCGTTGGTGTGTCTGTCCGACGATGCTGTCTTCTCACTGGACGCCAACCGACCAATGGCCCCCAAGCTTTCGCTCGCGTCGACCTGCAGTAACAAAAGTGACATTGCGGTAAAGCCTGCCATGTCGTGTAATTGTTGACTAGGGCAGGGTTGTCACTCCCGCATGAAGCGCTCTCTACTTTGATCCTTGATTGGATACAAGTTTCGATCCGTGAACGCCCCAAGTCATTCTACGATGTATGAGGAACCCGAGAAACATAAGGTACAGCAATGGATCCTTACCAAGCAGACTATTACTCCTAACTTACAAAAGGGCCATTCGGCTACGGGTTGGGCGTCGGATAGTTCGTGCGTTTCGCAGACAACTAGGGGAGCAAATGCCCAAATGACCCTTTTGACTGTTTCGGCTTCCAGCCCTCACTCCCCCCGTCACCGGCTGCTCAGTTCTTGGTGACAAGATAATCTCACTTTGTACCTAAGTGTCTAACCAGCTACGATCCTGCGTCAAAATGAACCTATCACTTTCTTTACCCCCCAGGCTGCTTCTCCACTCCAGAAGTAGTCCTGGACACGGGCTGGCCACGGGTAGGATGCAGCAACAAAAGTGACATTGATTTCTATGGTCCAGACGCAGATCTTTTCTATGCCCATGCGGTTGGCCTTATTTAAGGTGTATTCCTCGAGCTTTCTGCTCAATGTGCAACTGCTGTGGTATATATCTACTGCTCCGTCACCAGAAATCATCAAGATATCTCTGTTCCGATCACTCTATTTCCCTCCTCCTTCTATCACCAACACTCTTTGCTAGTTCAAGCAGTCTCGCACTGTCAAAAACATGTCAAAATATTTCCAGACTCCGCACACTGATGCAAGAGGTACTCGGAATGCAGAGGATGGAGCAGCAGGGTTGGGGAAGGGCAAGGAAGGCCTTTCAATGGTGAGACCAAGCTATATTACTGTCCGGCAATGGAGAGTCAAAAGGATTTGACTTTGCTCACACTGTACAGACGGAATACGATCCCACCTTCAAGAGCCAAGACGCTCCAAGAACAACAAGCGACGAAAGCCAAAATATGACTACCTGCGCCCATCGATCGACCTCGCACAATCAAAAAACATGTCCCCAATGCCCAAGCAAAGAGCAGCACCTCCTTACAACTGCTCGGCACGCGTTAGGATCAACATCCAAAACATCATCGACCCCAGCACGCATTCAGGACGGGTCGACTCGTCAAAGGGGTCATGCACTTGCACCAGCAGAACACGGAGTTGAGCCCTATGAACCTATGAAGCGTTGGGAGGAGGAGAAGTTTCAAGAGCAGCCATGGCATGGTCTAGCTCGAGAACAGATGTCGGACGAATTGTCTTAGAACAATATGCAGGCTACGGTATACTACAAGCATTGACCGCATATATAGTTCATTCCCCAAGAAAGATAGGTGAATTGGTAAACGTAGAAGTCATGATCAGAAAAATTCTTTGGGAATTTAGTGGCCTATGTATGACAGCTCGCCATCGTTCATGAACCACAGAAAGCCAAGCTGTAGACGAGGCGATCCTCCAAACTTATAAATCCAAGGAAGACATCGTAAGACTGACCTCAATCCCTTCATCACTCCACTCCTTACGCAACTCACTTTCCAATATCACCCTGCATTTCGTACTTCCTGCCTCTCAACCACGACATGTGTGGTGGGTTTTCCCATCGAGAATCCCGATGTAGATGTAAGTCCTTCGCTGTCCGCCCTCCCTTCCTCAACTGACATATAGTAGAATAATTGTCACTTCAACCGCGATCTGGGCGGGTACTTCAAGCGCACCTCAGGAGATGCCGAAATCGCATGTGAGGTGCAATCCATCCAGAACACCCAGCGACCCGTTGTTCTCACCCAACTGAGTGCTGACAACGTAAGTGGACATTTCTTCTAACACCGTACTCAACGACAATAAGAAAATATACTTATAAAATATGGAACAGAATGCTTGTTACTACAAGCGCGACGGACATAGCAATACTGCGGGATATAAGCGAGGCCCAGCGGTGCGGAGGGCTTGTGGAAGTAATAGCTTCTATGCTCAGAGTAAGGAAGAGAAGGGGATTCTGAATATTAGTTAGAGTGAAGGAGATTTGGTTGCGTGAATCTTGCTGGGGCTGTACTTAACAGCCCACATCACTGTCCTTTCAGATAGATTTTGACGTACTTGCAATATCGAAAATGCAATTTCAGTCGCCAAGCAATAGAGATTGAATGACGTCCCAAGCAAATATTTAGTGAACGGCGGACTTGAGGATCGAGGTTGCATATGTTTTTGTGTCATGCTGTTCCGTGAGCTGCCAGAGCCTCCCTCAATTTGACTAGGCCCACCTGCTTGGCTTTCACCCAATTGATACTTTCCCTATATCCCTCTTAGCAAACAGCGTGTCTGTAGCCTCGTCCTTGACTTTCGGGTACTTGTGCAGTAGCATACTCGTCAGTTTTTGCGCTGCGCCTAGATAAACATCGAGAAGGCTTCTACAAAAGCTTTACAGCCGCTTCCAATTTTCGGATGTTTCCAGACTGATAGTGGGCGTTTTGAAAGAGAGCATACAGATTTCGCCAACTACAAGTTGTCAGCTGGAAGTTTGGTGGGGAGGAAGTGAGCGAAAAGGGGCGACATACTTCATTATACTACATTGTATGGTTTGGAGTCAGATAGGAATCCCATGACTTCCATCGCTGGTACAAGGACTCTGTCATTCTTAAGATTCCTCTTCACGATCGCGAACGAGCTACTGCAAAAAATATTTAGATTCTCAACATTGTTTTCACAATATTCGGCTAGTGTAGTTCTACTAGCACGCACTAGGTCCTCTGATCAGCCGAACTAATGAAACCCTCGAGTAGGTCATTATACCACTAAACCTTGTACTTCTCTCCTCCAAAGAAATCTCTATTGTCTTGTATATTAGGAAGGAAATAAAAGTATCCTTTTGATACTAGACAGAGAGTCAATCCATAGAAATCTCTGACCAAGACACTGGGTGGCAATCATCGCTTCCTGGAAGTTTTGGGATAGGTCATGGAGAGGAATCTGTTCTATAAATGCTGTCATGTTTTCACTAAGAGCCGGATCGGAACAGTTTCACCGCAATGATTACTCAAAGTCACATATGAGGAGTCTTTCGGGAGTGCTTTCCCCAGAATAAGTCGAGTCTCGGCGGCATTGATGTCCCAACATCAACGAGACTTGTAGGAAGAAACGGGGTCTAGACTGCTGGACATTCAGAGTGCCTGTTCTTGCGGTCTAGAAGCCACTGATTCACAATGTCGAATATCTGCTTGGAGTCCGTTGAGTCCTGTAGGCTGACCTGAGGCGAATGCTTCGAAGGAGGTGCTCCAGATTTAGGACATCTGCCTTCAATGGCCTGCTTGGGCTCCTTTTCTGGCCGAAAGTCAAGACCCAGCCCGAAATGACTGATCTTGACGTCGTCAGGAGCAAGGCCAAATGTGGCATGGAACCTCGACACTTCTATCCTGTATGTCCCAATTGTGCTGGAGTTGTGGCTGAGAATGTATTGCATCCTTGCCCGTTGCCAGTCTAGAATTGCACTAAGGACTCCGAGGCAAAGATTGCAGCCTTGAAAAGCTCTCTCATCGAGTGCTTCGACAGCTTCCAGCTCCGGAAGAGATAGTGGGAGTGTGCCTACGACGTGCCCATGCGAGCCATCGTTGGGGAAACTGAGATAATTCGCCGACAGACAGTACACAAGGCAACATTATGTACCTCTGTAGGATACGATACAAAATGTGACCAATCTGACATCTGGGCCGCTCTTCGCGCCGTAACCAACCCCTAAGCGAAAGTCCATATTTGTTTCCCCATTTCCATAAACGAGTGACAAATTGATCAAATATCCAAACTGAATAACGCCGAAAGCCTGTATTCTGTTTATTGTTACATCACCATCCTCTCCCGCCTCCCAAACCTCCCAAACCTCCCAAACCAGGGCGTCCTCTCCTTCCGCCGAGCCAAGAAATTCCGAACGGTGAGAAAGCTGAACTTCTGCCCCAGAGGCCACTGGAAAGTCCACCAATACCACGACCGTGGCCATGGCGCCTGTCATTATCGGGCAAGGTTAGAATAGCATACAAGTTTCAATGGCAATGAAAATTACGTACAGGGGGAGTGCGCCACCTCCAAGGAGCCCATACCCATATCTATCATGTATGCAATCTGGGCAGCCACAACCTCCCATACCCATGCCCATGCTCATTGCTGCTGCTTCTTGAATCTGGGCAAGTTCTATCTCTATCTGAGCACACTCGCAAATGTGCTCACCGTCATAATTAACCAGGCAGGTTTCGCACTCGTAGCCGTACCCGGAGTGTCTTGAGTGACGACCGAGAAGATCTCCATGATGGATACGAGAACGGAACATTTCGAATGGGTTCAGTAGGCTTCCGAGGCTGATGCCCCGGCCACGAAGTGGGCGAAGACGGGATGTCAAGTAACTCATGGTGTGGACTACACTGTTAGGATTGAATCGAAAATTGTGGATTGTGGAACGGACTAACTCGCGGACTTTTTTTGAAGACGGCAGGAAGCCTTTTGATGGTCATACTTGCGGGATGAGAATGCCTTCCTATAAGTAGGGAACAATGTCCGTCTCCGGAGTGGCGTTTCTCTCCTCCAACAAGGAAACAATGAGGCTAACATTTGGAAGGCAATTGTTGCAGGGCAAGCATACGATCCGAGAACCCTGGAGGCCCAATTGGGCAAACCTCTCTAACGTCGGAGAAGATCGCTAAACCTATTGGCTGCCACGGGCGGCGAGAATGTGATCAGACGGTCTGTGGATTCAAATAAGTCCACTCATACCTTCAAATGGGCACACCTACAGGTATGTCAAATGCTGTGCCCCTACCGCAATCATCGGTTCGCTCAAGTTCAAGGAACTCCTGCGAAGGGAGGCGGTGTGAAAAGCAGCAAACCGTGTCCAAACCACGAGTGTTTGCCTGCCGAGCTGCTCGGCACAGCAACTCGTATGACAGTCATATAGACGAGCAACAAGGCAGAAGCGCAAATGACCTGAACATGTCATCCACGGCTTGCATTCGATTAGCTCTCAGAGGCGCCGACTTGTAGGACGAAGCTCCGATCGAGGAATTGACACGGCCTTTTTGCCAGTATAGACCTACGATAACACACCATGACGCTGAGGCTAGCAGGAACATCCAGAAACTAGAGCCTTCTGAACACGCCAAAGGACTTGATCTCCCCATATCTGTGCATATAGTCGGTCAACCTTATCTCGACTTCGATGGTATGTGAACCTTTTTGGGCTTTTTGTGATACCTTTAATGTTCTCGAGATTCACCAAGGAGCCTAGACTATTGGGCAGTTCTCGGGGATAACGGAAGGCCATCGAAGCACAGCACAATGAGCAGCAAACAGTCCTTTACACGTGATTGCGAGCAGAGAAAGAGTCTCATCGCGCCAGCCAATTGAAATATGAAACTCGTCTCCGACAGGACAACTGGAGTAGAAGACGCATAATTGACCGACTGAGTCAAAGATCAATGAAGATGAGGACTATTTTATAAACAGTACCAACTTGCTACGTAAAGAGTTGAGGTTTGAGGAGTGCCCTGAGGTTGAAGGAAATCTCATAAGCCCCTTTTCACGTGTAGGTCAGGTACAAGCATGCTAAGCCAAAAAAGTTACAGTAGCTTTTGGTGGGGCAGCAGGGGTCTAGCGCGGGCGAATTCTGAAGCCGACGGCACGGGCGGTACCTCGAAGACCTGCGGTGTGAGAGCTCGAAATCTACTTTCGTTTCTTCATGTCATCGTCCATTTAATTCAAAATATCAACTCGGTTACTGTGGCATCAAACTCTCCAGATTGTTTTGCCATGTCGTCCGCGAAGCATGCTGGGCGCCCAGAGGTTCTCCTGTCTCGGAGACAGGTCGAAGGACTTATCGCGGATGGGAGGTCGATCATTATTGTCGACCAAAAGGTGCTGAAGGTCGATGCATGGATGAAATACCACCCGGGAGGAGACAAATCTATCATGCACATGATTGGTAGAGACGCTACTGACGAGGTGAATGCGTAAGCATCGCCAGCCGCGAATTTGTGTGACCTTTCAACTGATATTGGCGTCTAGACTCCACTCCGCTGAAGCGAGAAGGCAAATGGAAAGATACCGTATTGGTCGAATTGAAGGACGCTGGAAGAACTTCGTACCTCCCATACAAGGTGGAAAATTTCGTCCCTACGTTGAGGGTGTTCAAGAGATTGATGAAGAAGATGAGGGGGAAATGCACCACATCAGCCCAGAATCTTCGAGGACTCCTTCTCCAGTCTTCGACGTCGAGGAGGACTCAAACATTCGTCGACGAGGCACATCAAGACACGAGCCGCTCTTATCTTCAGCATCGTCAATATCATCAGTCACAGATCTGGATGATGGGATGTCTTTCTTCGACGCAAAAACCAAGGAACAAATCGACCTAGATCTGGCCAAATACCCATCTCTGGATCTGGCTACACAGGACGAAGTTGTTCGCAAATACCGGATATTGGACCAACGAATCCGAGCTGAAGGTCTATATAGGTGTAACTACACTGCCTACGCCATTGAGACTTGCCGCTATACCTTCCTTTTTTGCATGATGCTTTTCTTCCTCTGCATTGGCTGGTACGGTACAAGTGGGCTGTTTTTGGGATGTCTCTGGCATCAGCTTGTGTTCACTGTGCACGACGCAGGGCACATGGGCATTACCCACAATTATACGGTCGACACAGTCATCGGCATCCTCATCTCAGACTTCATCGGAGGGTTGTCATTGGGATGGTGGAAACGAAATCACAATGTTCATCATATCGTTACGAATTCTCCAGAGCACGATCCAGATATCGAACATATACCCTTCTTCGCCATTTCGCATAGATTCTTCGAATCTTTGACCTCCTCATTTTACGAACGAGTTATGACTTACGATGCCTTTGCGAAGTTCATACTGCCGTATCAATCATATCTGTACTATCCAATCCTCACATTTGGGCGGTTCAACTTGTATTTTCTGTCATGGGAATATCTAATTCGCGGTCTGGGTCCTAAGAAGGGACCTGCGGCGTGGCACCGATATCTGGAGATTGCTGGACAAATCTTCTTCTGGTACTGGTTCGGATATATCATTGTTTACAAGACCATACCGACGAACTCGCAACGTTTTGCTTTTGTGATGATCAGCCATATGATCACAATGCCTGTTCACGCTCAGATCACCCTATCTCATTTCTCAATGAGTACTTCCGAACTAGGACCACACGAATCCTTCCCTCAAAAGATGTTGCGCACAACCATGGACATTGACTGCCCACAATGGCTTGATTTCTTCCATGGTGGCTTGCAATTTCAAGCAATTCATCACCTTTTCCCGAGGATGCCAAGACACAACCTTCGCCGAACGCAGAAGCTGGTGCAGGAATTTTGCTCCGAAGTCGGGATCCCTTATGCGCTTTATGGTTTCGTAGACGGCAGCAAAGAAGTCATCGGCAGACTTGATGAGGTTGGGAGGCAAGCGGCTATCCTCGCTAAGTGCCAGAGAACTATTGCAGAGAGGGGTGATATCCTTCATGGACATTGATGAGGTTCTTGCATGCTTAGCTTTCTTAGTTAAGAATAGACTGCATCTAGACTTTGAGGTTATTTCCCGCACGGAACATGTACTTCCCGAAATCAAATCTCATATTTGGGACAAAAGTGGCACCACTGGATATCCAGATTTCCAGCCGTCATTCTCTCCCCACTCCCACAGATGTGACAAGTCGTCATGCGAGTAGCCGTCCCGCCAACACATAACGTCTTAATGCGAGCACGAAAGGCTTTCGTCGAAATGTTTCGTGTTCATAGAGATGTTGAAGGATTCTTAGTACCGATTCCCCAGAATTACAAGACCGGCGATCATCTTTTGCGTTTCCGTCCTCTCCCAAATAACAATCTTCAGCTCCACCAAAGGAATTACGAAAATACGCTCAGAGGACGTTGGGTAGATAGCATCATGACAGATGGCCACTCAGACTGCGAATGTCATTGGCTGGTCAGCTTGGCAAGGTAAGTTTCCTCTAAAAGTTAATATTTGGTGCCTTACTCTAATAGGATCCCATAAGCTACTTCCAAAGATACCTTCCCCGGCCCCCCTTCCTGAAATGAGGTTAAAGTTTTCTAGGGGGCTCCATACTAAAAATTAACCTCAATTTAAAAGCGAGGGGGGTTAGTATGGCTTCGGACGTGGCGCGCGCATCAATCGCGACAACGGCGGCGCTCACGCCAATAATGATCAGGACAGAGAAGGTGCTAAGAGCTTGTCTGGCACTGGTGGCTGTGGTAGGGAAATGGCAAGAAGTAGTGAGACCTGGGGAATTATGGGGCTGAAGCTCGGGCCTTTAAGCAAGAGAAGAGCTATGGTGAGCTGATGAAAATGAGCTGATACTTGAAGGATATGATGATGCTTGTGGATATTTGCCTTCCTCGATGTCTCACACGCCCGACAGGCGTCCGTCCCTGCTCAACCACTCATTGAACCTTAAATATTATTTAATGGATATCGTTTGGAATCAGGACCAGCTGAACTGCCGAATCTGCGCGATTGCCGCCTATACTTTCTTCTGCACATATCGAATTCTTCAAACAAAAGCAATCACTTGTCATTTACGGGCACACACGGTATTTGACCCATACGGGACCTGCTCGAGATGATGGGATGCGCTAGCTGACCCTGCTCCTTGGCTCCGACGATTAGTTGCTAAGTCTGATCTCTGTGTTGAGAAAAAGCAATTATGAACTCCACTACGGCACGGACACCGATATATAAGCCCATGGAGACCCTGCTGAAGAAGATGGCTTGGGGATAAGAAGACCACTCATTATTGCAATCGAACCGTTCCTCGAACTCGAAGGCACCTGTCTGTGAACTCATCCTCTACTGCCATTGAACCAGACGGTCTCTAGAACCAGCTCCTGCATTTCTAGATACTTCAATCAACATGACACGAGGCTCACACACCGAAGAATCTGCGGCTCGAATCTGGAGAAACAAGCCAAATGTAAGTCATAAACCTCAGGCGCTGAGAAAGAAGAGGCTCACTCACACTGACTTGTCAGTCTCGTGAGGCGCATGCAGCAAGAAAAGCAGCTCGACGGAACGGACAAAACGGGCAGAACAACTCCACCAACAATTATGGGTCGAGTCAGGGGGCAGGTTGGAGACGATGTTCGAACACAAATCGTCTTGGGGGATCCTGTTCCGAAGCAGAACCCTGCGATCTATGTGCAGCAAACCGCGGGACTGGGGCCGCGACTTAGGGGAAGTGGAGATGGGGATTGGGATTGGATTCGATGAGGGATGCAAGAAACGGAACGGAACTGCAAGGAAGAGGCGTAGATCGTCATAAAGAAGTTTGGAATATTTTTCTGCAAAGCAGGGTATGCGTACACAAGGGTGGTTGTTTTTGGCGCATTGCGGTTTTGGGGAAACTGATGCGAGGTGCAGATGATTACTTTCCATGTCAGGGTGATTGTGGAGGGATTAAGCTTTACTCCATAATTGTATTCAATAAACTTAGATTTTGGTAGATTTTGTTTTTAAAGGAAATGTCTGCGATGATTGGTACCTTATACCATGGATAGCCCTTCACAAGAGACTTCTGACGTCAGTCAAGTTGCACAAGAAAGCAAAAAGAGGGAACCCCGCGTGGGAAGAAAGCAAAAAGCAAATCAAACGAGAGAAAAAGCGGAATCGCAGGCCCTTGCAACGTCAGCCTTGTTTTGAAAGTCACGTGCAACCATCGGGGATAACATTTTGCGAGCCCGCTGCAGGCGAACGTCAAAGAGCCGCTTCGTCGTATCTTACCCTTTCTTTCTCTTGAGTGCCTCGATATATCCCGGATTTGCGGCATGATTTCTTGATGCAGTTCTATATTCGACCTCGGACCGATCCTACCTTCATCTGAGAAGCGTGACGCAACGCTCAGCCTGCAAACTTTAAAGTCTCACGTGGCTCTCGCCTTTTCCTTGATTTGGGTCATTCTGCGTTGACAACGACATGAGCTGAACAGCGATATTACAATATCCAGGAAGCCGGCTTTCGAAGTATCATGTTCTTGGAAGTTAGCTAATATTCAAAATGGATCAGAGCATCCAACGTGCTTTGAACGACAAGCTTTACGAGAAAAGAAAAGTTGGAGCTTTAGAGTAGGCCTTTTGACAGCTTCTTCGACGAGACGTACTTACAATATCTACAGTCTTGAACGCGTCATTCGAGATCTTGCTGCAAACAAGGATTTTGATAGGATTAAGAAGATCATACAACAGCTTTGTAATGACTATGCCTATGCTGTCCACCAGCCTCATGCCAGAAATGGAGGACTCATTGGTCTGGCCGCGGCTGCCATTGCATTAGGGCCAGTATGGCTCTCATTCTGATTCCGAAAGAAGTCTACTGATTTATTTGACAGGATTTAGCACGGTATCTGGATGAAATTGTGCCTCCAGTACTCGCTTGCTTTACTGACCAAGATGCTCGAGTCCGTTATTATGCATGTGAAAGCATGTACAACATTGCCAAGGTGGCAAAGGGTGAGGTATTACCGTACTTCAATGACATCTTCGATGCTCTATGCAAAGTAAATCCCCTTTTAATCTCTGGTTTATTTCCTCCTATGCTCACGCTCTATCAGCTTGGTGCAGACTCCGAACTCTCCGTCAAAAACGGCGCTGAACTTCTGGATCGATTGATCAAAGACATTGTGTCCGAATCAGCAGCTACGTACGTCTCAATTCTCCACACCTCAGATGAGATGAATCCGGACACCGATAAGGAGACACCTGATGATTCCGTGGATCTTCCCACAGCTTTCTCGCTTGCTCGCTTCATACCGCTCCTGAAAGAACGAATCTACGTGATCAACCCATTCACACGAACCTTCTTAGTTGGCTGGATCACATTGCTTGACTCCATCCCAGATTTGGAACTCGTTTCTTTTTTGCCAGAATTTCTCGGTGGTCTCTTCAAATTCCTTAGCGATCCGAATCGCGACGTTCACGTCGCAACACAAGGAGCTCTGGAGCGGTTTTTGAGCGAGATCAAGCGCATTTCACGTATCAAGAAAGGTATTGAGGAAAGCCGCAAATCACGGAGTGACGGGAAACGAAAACGGTCGGGGTCCATGGA
Organism: Gamarada debralockiae; assembly: GCA_002803225.1. Taxonomy (NCBI): domain Eukaryota; kingdom Fungi; phylum Ascomycota; class Leotiomycetes; order Helotiales; family Hyphodiscaceae; genus Gamarada; species Gamarada debralockiae. Next base: position 68,359 of record NXFV01002030.1, on the reverse strand, counting down.
CAGTGAGGGTTCCATGGCCCCTGACGCCGGCGGGGACGATGATTCCGTAACGGCGCCTGACGAGAAAGACATCAGCAGTGATGATGATTGGGTTCCTGGGCAAGACATTCAGGTCAATCATAAAGAGATCCTTGAGATCCTGACAACTAATCTTGACTCTCCTCTTGGTAATGTCTTTCCATCCTATTATTTGCAACGGCCGCTGACTTCTCGCAGAAGAAGAATGCTTGTTGGAGTCGCTACGGTGGATCGTTGAGTTCTTGGACATATGTCCTGAAGAAGTGCTACCATTCGCACCCAAAATCCTCGCCCATCTTCTTCCAGCCATGGCGAGTGGTGTGGAGACTATCCGGCAAGCCGCTGCTCGAGTGAATACGTCTTTAATGGATTATGTGGTATCGCTATCTGATGAAGGTGCCGCTTCAGAACCACCATCTGGCGGACCATCTCGAATTCCTACTTCCATTGTCAAAGACAATGCCGAACGAAGAGACTCCTCTATAAATCCTCGCGGATCCCTTTCAAACTCCCGCGAATTCGACCGGAGAGAATCAGAAGTCCAAACACCACCTCCGCCATACAATAAGCCTACGACACCGATATCAGCATCACCTCCTCAACCTCACGTCGACCTCGATTACGCCGCAGCGGTCAACTCATTGACCCTGCTGTTCCTGAACGACCACGAAGCAACGAGAGTTGCTGCCTTGACCTGGCTGCTTATGCTGCATCGAAAGGCTCCTAGAAAAGTCCTGGCTTTTAACGATGGTACCTTCCCCGCCCTTCTTAAGACACTGTCAGATCCAGCAGAGGCTGTAGTTACCCGAGATTTGCAATTACTCTCTCAAATTTCGAGGAACAGTGGCGACGATTATTTTGCATCATTCATGGAAAATCTCCTACAGCTATTCTCCACCGATAGGAAGCTCCTCGAGACTCGAGGCAATTTGATCATTCGACAGCTTTGTGTCAGTCTCAGCGCAGAACGCATTTATCGTACCCTTGCGGACTGTATTGAGAAGGAAGAGGATGTGGAATTTGCTAGTATTATGGTGCAAAACCTCAACAATAATCTCATCACGGCCCCGGAATTAGCGGAGCTCAGGAAAAGACTTAGGAACCTTGAAACAAAGGTATACATATCACTATGCAATGCCCAAGATCTCAGCTAACATGTTCAGGATGGCCAAACCTTCTTCGTGGCACTTTTCAGATCCTGGTGCTACAATGCTGTTGCAACATTCTCTTTATGTCTTTTGGCCCAAGCATACGAACAGGCCTACAACCTTCTACAAATCTTGTAAGATCTCTGGCAGGCCCTGTGTTGTTCATGCTAACAATACTAGTGCGGAGCTCGAAATGACGGTCAACATGCTCATACAAATCGATAAACTTGTCCAATTACTAGAGTCCCCAGTCTTTACTTGTACGAATGGTTGCGGTTTTCCCGGGACTCTGCTGACTTATCTGCAGACCTCCGACTCCAATTACTGGAACCAGAGAAATACCCACACCTATACAAGTGTTTATACGGACTTCTCATGCTCCTACCACAGTCATCTGCATTTGCAGCTCTGAAGAACAGATTGAATAGTGTCAGCGCGATAGGCTACTTGCATATCGCACCTCGAGCGTACGTATCTCAATCTCGTAGAAAAAGTATCGTGGAGGCAATTCCCACATTCCAATTTCATCAACTTTAGAAGAGCATCACAGAGGCTCATAACTCATCTAGCACACCGACCAATGCCGGTCCATCGAACTTCGATAGATCGAGTCGACTGAAGGGGCGAGACGAAGGAGGAATCCGCTGGAATGAACTACTCGAGAAGTTTAGGAGCGTGCAGGAGAAAGCGAGGAGGGCACAGAGACTGGGAGGAGATCTTGATGACGGTCTGGATGGGCGCGTGGGAGAGGGATTGGATGCGAGGGCGTTCAAGGACTTGGCTCGTCTGCAAGGACCCCCGTTACCGGTGAAAGAAGCACCTGTGGTACCGGTTGCACCAGCAAATAAGTCGAAGACGAGTCTGGGAAAGTTTGGGCGACTGGGAGGGTCTGCTCGGCCGAAACGATGATATTGAGCTTATTCACATGCATATAATGAAGCGCGTACACAGAATTCTTATGCAGAATGCTCCTTCAATATCTTGGCTTCCGCGGAGTTTCTCTCTCGACAAGTCCCTCAAACATGCTGTCTCGTTGTCTCGACAGATCTTGTAACTCAACCCTCAAACTTTCCAACTCAAGCCGAGCTAAATCCGTATCTTGCGGCAGCCCGTGATAACTCTTGACTTGCGCTTCTAGATCCTTCACCGTAACCATCAAATCCTTGAACTTCTCTTCTTCTGTCTTCACATCTTGTATAGTAACCTTCGGAGTTCCTTCCTTCGCAGACAACGAAGCCACCTTCTCCGTCAACTCCGGCAATTTAGCAGCCAGAACCTTCGTCTTGCGCTGATAATCAATCGTCTGCTTCGTCAAATCGGCGGAAGGTTGGTATGCACCGCTCTGAAGCTCCTCAATCAACTTATTGATCCTCGCAAGCTCTGTGTTCAAATGATTCTCCAGAATCGACACCCTATCACTAGCTTGTTCTAAATCGGACGACGTGACGTGTAGATCGATAATACTCCTCCCAACTTTCTCAATATCGGCTAATGGTTGATTGAGAGCCACGCTCAGATTCGATAGAGCTTCGAGACTTGTTTGTCCTTCACGCGTCAAGGACTCCTCGATCGATTGCAACAGTTGTGAGTTAGGATCTTCTTCTGCCTTCGATTGTAGATCTTGTAGAGCTTTAGCTTCTACTCGAGCAAGTAATTCGCGTTCTTCGTCGGCGGTTTCGTTTAGTGCTGCCAGAGCAAGGAGAGCTTTCAAGGTATCGTTGTTGCGTTCGAATGGAGGCGTTTTGCCGGCGAACTTTGAGGATAGCCAGCTGTCGATGTAATTCCAGTCTTTGGCTGCTGCGAGTTGTTGGCGTGCTACTGAGGGGGAGAATATTGCTGAGGGTGATAGATGGGCCATTGTTGCAAATCGTCGAGAGGAGGTTGATTACTGAACCTTTGATCATTGATTCAGGAACAGCAACGCAAGGGGTATTGTTTTGATCTGGAGGTCGGCAAGGCTGAAGGATTTTAGCGCGAACCTTAAATTCTCAGCCTGCGGCTAGATCTGGCCACCTGTCGAAAGCAACCATTTAATCAATAAATCCCCACCCATTGTCCTCTTCCTTATTGACAACACAACATTCTTGAACTGATTTCCAAAATCGGTCATGATGATTGTCAATCTCTCAGTTCTGGTCTTCGCCGCCACCCTCCTATCATCAAACTCTCTCGTCCTCGCTCTCTCATCTTCAGATATCCCCTCCGACACGCCCATCTCGTCCCTTCTCGCATCCGCAAACGCACATCTTGCAAAAGGCGAAACGAACGACGCACTCACGTATTATGACGTTGCTATTTCCCGCGATCCCCAGAATTATTTGACGTATTTTAAGCGCGCTACGACGTATCTCTCGCTCGGTCGAACTGCGCAAGCTACGCAGGATTTCGACAGGGTTCTAGAAATCAAGCCTGGTTTTGAGGGTGCGCTACAACAACGTGCGAAGATAAAGGCCAAAGCCGGTGATTGGGAGGCTGCGAGGAGAGATTATACTACTCATGGCAATTCTGTTGAGGAATTAGCGGAGCTGGAAGAGGCTGAGGGAGCTGCAAAGATAGCTTTCGCGGCTGAGAAGAGTGGAAATTGGGAGGAATGTGTGGCCCAGTCTGGAGTTGCTATTGTGGTGGCGAGTAGGATGTTATCTTTGCGCAAAACGAGAGCCCATTGTCGGTTTGAAAGGGGAGAGGTCCAGGAGGGTATGAGCGATCTTAAGCATGTCTTGCAGATGCAACCTGGGCAGACGGAGCCTCACATTCAGATCTCTGCTATTACGTTTTATGCTCTGGCGGATTTGGAGCATGGGATGGAGCAGCTGAGGAAGTGTTTGCATTCGGATCCGGATTCGAAGAGTTGCAAGAAGCTTTATAGACGGGAGAAAACGCTTGACAAGCAGCTGGGACAGGTCAAAAATTTCTTTGAGAAGAAGCAGTATGCTAGCGGTCTCAAGTTATTACTTCCGTCGGGAGAAGATGTAGGCTTGGTTCAGGAGGTGAAGGATGATGTTAAGGAGTTGAGAGAAGCTGGCACCATTCCTCAGAACGCACCAAATGACCTCGTTATGGCAGTTGTGGAAATGGTTTGCAAGGCTTACTATGAGGTATGCAGCCTAGAATCTCTACATTTGATGACCAAACTAACACACAACAGATGAAGAGCTACAAGAAAGCAATTCCCTTCTGTGACGAGGCACTTACACTCAACGAAAACTCCCTTTACGGTCTCCTCTCCAAGGCAAACGCTCATATGGAAGCCGAAAATTTTGACGCTGCCATCGGAACTCTCAGCAAAGCGAAGGAAGCACACCCCGGAGCGCAGCAAGTACCCCAGCTGCTTCAGAAGGCTCAGGTCGAACTGAAACGAAGCAAGACAAAGGACTATTATAAGGTGCTCGGGCTTACTCGTGACGCCGATGAGGTGCAGATCAAGGGAGCTTATCGAAAGATGGTCAAACTACACCATCCAGACAAAGCACACAAGTTAGGAATCACCAAGGAGGATGCGGAGAGGAAGATGGCACAAGTCAACGAGGCGTATGAGGTGCTCAGTGATCCTGAGCTTAAGGCTAGATACGACCAGGGTGATGATCCAAATGATCATGAACAACAACGCCAACATCCGTTCCAGGGTAGTCCATTCCAAGCTTTCCATCATGGCGGCGGCAATCCATTTGGTGGACACAGTGGTGGTGCGCAGTTCAGTTTTAAGTTTGGGGGACAACAGGGATTCCCATTTGGCTAAGATCATGATGTGGGGTTGTGATTCGGGAGTTTGGGACTGTGATCTTAAATATATGTACCTATGTATTAGATCCGTTCAGGCATTGCTTTTCCATGAAATTCAAAACAACTGAAATCATATCAAGTCTGAGAAACCGTGATCTGTCATGCAATTCCAAAGCCTTTGCTGAAAACGTGGCGTTTTCAGCCTCGCCGATTGCCAAGAAATAGCGCCCCCGCTATGGAGGCGATTGCTGATTGATGGTCACACTTCAACATCGAGACATCTAATATTTCCAATCCCACGAGACAGCCTTCCACAAACTCTACACATCTTTTCAAATTCTCATAGCCCTCTGCGATGCATATTCGATAGAAAGTACACTCAGTGCCGTCTCCTTCGAATCCCGTGATGCATATACGATAGTCACGATAGTCAGCGTCTCCTCACTTCGTGGAAGAAGATGGAGGAATTCGAGGTCTCTTACTCATTGGACAATGTTGAACAATTCTGGGCAGTACGCAATCATGCGCCGACCTTCTTACTTAATTGTCCGCTAATGAATGTGGTTGTAGGAACTCGAGGACATTCTCTCCGCGGACTGCCCATCCCATCAGGCTTTAGATAATGCCCTGCGATCCTACCTACACTTTACGACGAATTTCAAAGACGAATACCTGCATTCCGAATATGAACTCGCTCGATGCTCTCAGAAATTACTGCAGAGCGAAATATTCGAGGCGAATAAGGACTATGTCAGGAAACAGATCATTTACTGCCTCCTTCAAGAGGATCAGCCTCAGACGTTACATATGGTGACTAGCTTCCTCATGTTCGATGGACGACAACATGAAGCGACTTTTGAGATGATGAATAAAGAGGGCTGTTTCCCGAGACTGCTTGAGTTGATTAAGCAGGGAAAGAAGGACGATGCGAGATTGCATAGGTTGCTGCTGGAGCTCTTGTATGAAATGTCTAGGATGCAGCGGCTGAGTCCTGAGGATCTGGGACAGGTAGATGATGAATTTGTCACTTATCTCTTTGAGATTATTGAGGAGCTGTCGGATGATGTTGATGATCCATATCATTATCCGGTCATTCGAGTCTTGGTTTGTTACAGAACCCATTTTATCTTGGCATTGACTGACAACTTGACAGCTAGTCTTGAATGAACAATACATGGTAGCATCCACCGCCTCGCCAACCTCTCCCCAGGCCCCACCACCTCTCACAAACCGCGTAATCAAACTCCTCTCCCTCTACGGATCCTCCTATATGACATTTGGCGAGAACATCATCCTCCTCCTAAACCGAGAAACCGAGACCTCCCTCCAACTCCTAATTTTGAAACTCCTCTATCTTCTCTTCACCACAAAAGCCACGCACGAATACTTCTACACCAACGATCTCCGCGTCCTCTTAGACGTAATAATTCGCAACCTCCTCGATCTACCCAACGAGCTGGTCTCTCTCCGGCATACCTACCTCCGAGTCCTATACCCATTGCTAGCTTACACGCAACTGAATCAACCACCCCACTACAAGCGCGACGAAATAGTGAAAGTTCTTTCCATCCTTGGCGGCTCCGCAAATGCCCACTGGGAACCCGCAGACGAAACAACAGTCCGGCTCGTCGAGCGCGTAGCCAAGGTCCCCTGGCTGCGCGACGAAGATATCAGCGAGGGAGAAGTAGCGCGCAAACTTCTTGGAATCTCGCTCTCTCCTAGCCAGACCGCGAGCTCGATCAGCGTCGTGGATGTAGCGGCCGTTATGGAGAAACCCGGCGTCCAGACGCCGAGTCGGAAGGAGTTTGATGATGCTGTGCATGATGAGATTGAGAGGAATGGGAAAGTGGAGGTGGAGAAAGAGGTTAAGAATGACAAGAAGGCTTCGCCGGGGAGGAGGAGACATCCGCCGCCTCCTATTCCGCCGATGTTGGTCGTTAATGGTGGGAAAGGGCCGGCAAAGAAATTACCGCCTAAGACCCCGCCACGGAGAAGGACGAGGTTGAAAGCTATGGCGAGTAATGGGAATCTCGAAGGTGCGGGGAAGGAATAGGGAGGGATGGTTTGAATCATTCATTGTAAGTGATTGATTGAGAACGGGGCGGAAAGGGGTATTTCCAATTGTTCATTTGGAGTGGACGATTGAAAGGGGGCCGATGGAGACAGTCCACGATTGAGAGACAGGCGATGGAAGTTGCTTGGAATTGTTTTTCTGCGCTGGTTTTTACATAATGCTCTGTTGCATTTGCTGGAAGCGTGGCGTTTACTTGGCTAGGTTGTGAGGGAGGATATTTGCTGCTTGCATTGAGCGGCGTTGGGCGAATGGTCAGAGGGCGTCGGATCATAGTATCATAGTTTAATCGAACATATAGCAAGGACTTCAGCAAAGTCATCCCATTATGTTTCCCTGTCCAGCTCGACAAGGAGCTCCTGAAGGCTAAAAGCGGGAGACTCCATGTGCAAAACAAGCTCATGATCGGTAATCACATGATAGTGCTGACGACGAGTTCGCGATTTGAGATTGACGAGCTTGGATGGGGAAGTCGGGAGATCAGCATCCTAATTGCACATAGTAGATTGACGTAATGAGCCAATCACTGACTTGAAGGGGCATTTTGAGGGGGTTGGACATTCGATGGATTGGATTTAAGTTGGTTTGGAGATTTGGGGACAGTGAGCCCGAGTTCTTGAGATATGGACCGAGATTTTCGGATTATGGAATGATTGGAGCTTTTGGGAGCCTGGGAGGTGGATGAATTGTGAGGAAGCCCAGAGTGACCTATTGGAATCTTGGATGAGGATGGAAGTTGAAACTTGTTCGAGCCTGAGCCTTGATTGGGATGCGAAATAGATCCGGCGCGGGGCCAAGGGATGCAGGATTTATGTTTTGTGTAGCTGTAATCAATCATCTGCTGCACAGTCACTCAAAGGAACATGAAGATTCTGATATCCTCCCAAGTTTCGAGCAAAAAGCTGGTATTTGCGACTTTGAGATCGGCCGTTGCGTGTCGGTGGCTATGTGGCCATTTCTTAAGTCTTGGTCAGCCTGGTGTTGTAGATTTTTGACGTTTTGAGTCGTCGGCGTTGTGGCTTTCACTGTTACCCCCCTGCTCTGTGAAGTGCGTCATCAATAGGAGAGCTCATCTCTCGTCCGATAGAATGGATCCGGCACCCAAAGAAACCAGGCGACTCCTTTCATTCCTTCCGATTCCACCATTTCCTGACCTCAATGAAATATTGAGAGGATTATATTATTTACTTCTTAGTAATCTATTGTCGCATCTACACCATCAGTGCTACTCCCTGAACGCATAAACATTTTCGAGATCGCCGGAACTCTTGTTTTGTCTCGAGCCCCAAAAGTCGACCTGCTCTGCCAATCGGGCAACGCGGTTAGTAGAAGCAGACCTGTTCATTTCCTTCCTCCCATCGTTCACCTGTCTAACAATGAAACGTATTTAGTTCGAGTACTTCCACCAAGACACTACGTCAGCGGTTCTCCGTCACTATGGCCTCTCTCAACGCAACTTCAGCCGGCCCTTCTCCCTCACAAACACATCTTGAAAGAGGATACGGAGCAAGCAGTACCCCACGAGCAAACCTTGCACTATCAACAGCTGCCGCAGACTTTGGATCAACGCCAGGCAATCCCTCAACCTCCTCGCCGCTGTCGCAGTCTGTTGCGCAACCAAACTACGGTCGATTCAACGAGGAGTGGGACGCCAGCCAACGGGGGAGCTCAATAATAGACGGCCCAATGCAGCGCACCAATTCTATCCTGTCGCAAGGCGATAGCATAATGCCGTCGCGGGCAGGTACTTTGAAAAAGAAGTCGTCACTGAAACGAAGTGGAAGCCTAAAGAGGAGTTCAAGTCGGCGTAGCTCGAGGGCCGGCAGTGTTCGCAGTCTGGCGTTACAACCATCTGGAGATATCGACGAGATGCAAAGTGCTTTCTACTCCCCGGTCCCCACCAGCGGAAATCCTACAGAGATTCTTGCAAACAGATTCCAAGGCATGTTTTCCGTCCAATGATTGCGAAGCTGTTGCTGATTCGAAGTGTCGATTATAGCTTGGCGCAAAATCCTAAAAGATCTCATCACATACTTCAGAGAAATACAAACAAGCTATGATCATAGAGCAAAGAATCTCTTGAAGATTGCTAACGTCATAAACAATACCACTGCCCCCAACATCTTCCTGGAGTCTGGCGGTATTGACGATGCTCTTCAAGTGCTGCGCGGATACCACAAGAATGCCATCGCAGAAGCGAACAAGTCGAAGGACATCGAGAACGATGTGATTCTGGCTTTGGTGGGGCTACGGAGTGATCTGCAACAGAAGATCAAGGAAATCAAGGCGCTTAGTGGTGATTTCAAGAATTCTGTAGACAAAGAGATGGAAAGTACCAGGAGAGCAGTGAACAGTCTTCAGGAAGCTTTGGGACAATCGGATGTGGACCCAGCTGCAATGACCGGAAAACAAGATCCTTACCTACTTAAGCTTGCAGTGGATCGCCAGGTCGAGAAGCAGATCGACGAGGAGAATTATCTGCACCAGGTATATTTTGGAAGAATACATGAAGTCTTCCTAGTGCTGACTCCTGAACAGGCATACCTCAACCTCGAAGCATCAGGGAGAGAACTCGAGTCCATTGTTGTTGGCGAAATCCAAAAATCCTACAATGCCTACGCCGGCATCCTTAAGCGCGAGGCCGATGCAGCCTACTCCGTGGTAGAGGAATTACGCACTGGTCCAATTGCTATGCCGAAGGATCATGAATGGAATGTATTTGTGGAGAAGGATGAGCACTTTGTTGACCCAAACACACCCGTTCGACAAGCGCAACACATTCAATATCCAGGACGAGACAACGAGTTAGCGCAAGAAGTCCGAGCAGGACTACTAGAAAGAAAGTCTAAGTACTTGAAATCGTAAGTTTTACTCCCTTCAAATGAGCACTACTTTTGCTGACACTGTTTCGCAGGTATACGGCGGGATGGTGAGTCTAATAGTTGCTATGCAGTCTCATATCTGCTAACCCTTTTTAGGTATGTACTTTCTCCGACTCACCTGCACGAATTCAAGTCTGCAGACAAGACTCAGGCCCCCATTATGTCTCTTTACCTACCCGAACAGAAGCTTGGATCCCATTCAACAGAAGGTAGTTCTTCCAACAAGTTCATGCTGAAGGGCCGTCAGACTGGTTCAATGCACCGAGGACACTCATGGGTATTCCGTGCAGAGAGCTATGAAACAATGCTGGCTTGGTACGAAGATATCAAGATATTGACTGAAAAGTCACCACAAGAGCGCAATGCGTTCGTGCGCCAACACGCGCGCAGCATCAGTTTAACATCACAGAAGGCTGGCTCCATCAGCAGCGACGGAATTATGGACGAAGAAGACGATGAGCCATTCTCTGTCTCAGCTTCGGCTGTTGCAACCCAGGGACCGAAGCAAGACGTGCTGCCAAAACGTCCCCAACCAGGTGGGCGATTTCCATCAGCTGATCTTATCGTCAACCCGACACGTGGCTTACAAGCTCCTCTTTCGCCTTCTAGTGGAAGTTCCGGTTTCGGAGATGTCCAAGATCGCGATGTAGTTGCTGCTGCGGGCGCTTTACCTGGCAGTGCAATCGGTCAACACTATGGTGAAGATTCATCTACCTCGCCAACCCATGCCGCTATGGTCAATCACTACGCACAACAAGACGGCATCAACCCCTATACCGACCAACCAATTTACAACCAACCCGAATCCCATATTCCTGCTGGGCAGGCTTCAGCAGGTCTGACTACCGCTGGACTCGGTGGTGCAGCTTTAGGGGCTGCCGGAGCAGGAGCATATCACCATCACCAACAAGGCAAAGCGACCAAGCTGGAGGATCAAGCAGCTCTCGAGTCCGCCAAGGTCGCAGCAACTGATGCCCACGCCCAGAACCTCGAAGCACAGGCCGCTCGCGAAGCAGCACTGGTTGCTGCCCCTGACACTCTTAAGGCCATCCCATCAGACGAAAGGTTCATGTCTGGCGGACGTAGCCAGAGTGACCTTCTAGTAAGCGGTGCGGGAATCATGAGCGATACGTATCCGAACCAAGCCGTCACCGCCCAAACTGAAAATGTACCCAATCCCCTCGAAACGATAGTGAGACCTTTGACCGAAGATACATCGCCAACGTCGGCAGCTGGACAAAATCATAGGAGCGTCCAGAGTGTTTCGCAGCTGCATATTCCGGGAGAGTTTCCCAAGCAGACGCCTGCGTAAGGAATGGAGTATTAGTGGGAGGCTCTGGCTTCTGGTAGATGATGTATATATTCTGTATGATATTTTCTAGTTCTTGATGGATAAGCATCGGGAATGTGTGGGGTAGGGTGGAAAAGGCATATTGGAGCGTTCTGTTCATAGAAATGATTACAGTGTTGATTTTCACTTCATCTCCATTTCAGGAGGATCAAACCTGCAATGCTTTGACGTGCCATACCCCCAGAATTTATGAGCACGTGACAACAGGGTGGTGGCCTGGGGGCGATTAGCGATTAACTTTTTGACAACTTCACCCACTCCACGAATTCACGATCGATGGATTTGCGCCATGGTCCAAGAGAGCACTTGATAATTGCTCGCCTCACTTTCAATGATTGCGAAGAACACTCCCAGCCGGGAGCCGGCCTCTCTCAACTCCCTGCCTGACGAAGTTCTACAACATATTCTCTACTATGTGTCACCCCGCGATGTTCTCCTGAGCATACAACGAGTGTCGAAACGGCTCAATGGATTAGGTAGCGAGCCGCTACTTTGGCGATACTACTGCAGGACGAAATTTAACTACTGGGACTCGAAGCACCGAATAAGACAAAAGTTTCTGGGAAGCGTGGGGGATGTGGATTGGAAAACTCTCTACACGCATAGGCAGAGCGTCGACTCCCAGACAACGGCTATACTAGACAGCATACTGGAAGACCAGGTAAATCGCATTAAGAAGTTTAACGCTATTGCGGAATTTGGGTATGATGCGAAGGATACTCTGCTGAGGCATTGCCACACGAGCGAAACGGCTGAGGATGTCCTTGCGAGGAGGTAAGTTACTATGTCTACATGCTAGATCGGCTTCTGACTCTCTTATAGATACTATGCTACAGCTGTCCTAGACCACGTACATCGATCGAAAGCTCTGGCGGAATGGGCGAAACTTGGGAGGGGCGAAGAAATATCTCTCGAGAGGGCTTTGGGATCATTCGACTTATTTGTCTTACATGACCAGTACGGGGATCTCTTAGAGGTATGATACAAGCTGGAAATGAGCGTATTGTAGAAGCTTACTCGGCGGTAGATTTCGGATCTCTTTGACGACTTACTCGCCCGCCTCCGTCGAGAATGCCCCACTCTCGATCAATTATCGACTCGAAAGAAAGCTCTTGCAGTAGTTGCCTTCCTCCGCGCACATAATCTGACTGGCCTAGACACGGAACTGGCCTACCGTGACCTACAGAATAACTACATTGGAATAGCATTGCAGGACCGAGATCACCCGTCTTTACCTCTGATCTCCGTGTCCATTTACTGTTCATTGGCAAGAAGGCTCGGTCTCGATGCACGATGCTGCGGAATTCCCAATCACGTCCACGCCATGGTGTATCCAAACGGGTACGAGACGCTTGATGGTAGCAGAATAACGGGTCCTGTAGACATGGAGCCCATGTATCTCGATCCGTTCCGATCAGACAACGAAGTTCCCATTGAAAATCTACGACACCTGCTAGGGTCATGGGGAATTCGGTCAACAGACTTCCCTCGATATATCTCAACGTCTACGACATCCAGCCTCGTTCTTCGCACATCCAGGAACATCTTAGCCACAGTCCACGATTTCAGGGGTCATGGTGGAAGCGCGGAGAATAATGGCCATCCCACAATCCGTCTTTATGCGAATCCCTTTGCTGATATGGATAATGCTTTCTATTCAGCACTATGGGCCAATTTTATGCTCAGTAGTCCCCTCGAAAGGTCTGATATCAGCAACCAACGACAATTCATACCTCTAATTTTAGAGAGGTTTGAACGACTGTACCCAATGGATGCTTCTCTAATAGAGCAGTACATATGTCCAGTATTCAACAACCCCTCCATCGCAGAACACTGGGAGTTACACGAAGCATTACGGGTCGTTCGAGCGGCAGACCAATCTCCCAAGCAACTACGCCTACGAGACACAAGAGCCGCTCGCGACAGGGTGAAATACAAAGTGGGGCAGGTCTTCCGCCACAAACGCTACGCCTACACAGCCGTAATCACAGGATGGGACATCGAATGCGGGATGAATTCCGACTGGATAGTGCACAACAACGTGGATGCATTATCCAAGGGTCGACATCAAAGTTTCTATCATGCACTGTGAGTATTCCCTTTTTTTCCTCGATATTTTGGGGGATGAAGGCTTACAAACAGAACATCTAGTGTGGAAGACACGAGTATCCGCTACGTAGCGGAGGAGAATGTGGAGATTATTGAGCCGGAGGTACCGATTTCACTTATGAGTTTGGCGGGACGCTTTTTCAAGCGTTGGGATAAGGAAAGGAGGGTTTTTGTATCTAACATACGGGACGAATATCCCGAGGATTGAAAGGATATCATTCATTGCATTGCATTTGGACAATTAGGATTTATTGAATCGCTCATAAAATTAGGCGAATCGAAAACGTCAACTTCCACGAGAAAAATGGACTTTTAGAGGCTCTTTGATTTGTTTATCATACATGTAAGTGCTGTAGCCAACTCATTTGGCCTTCTTGAGAATTGGCTATATCTCAAATGATGTGAATATATCGGGGTATCATTCGTTAGGTCCCGCTGCTACTTTCTGTCCATTTGGATTTCGCCCAAGCACAGCATTTGCCGGGATTATGTGCTGTATGGAAGACGGAGCAACCTCAAGCTCCATGTCTCCTTTCTCGTGCCAAAACGTGCTTGTGATGCCATCAGTCGAGATATCTCGCAGACTTGGGCATCATTCATTGCTTCATCTTCCCGCTGTCAATCAAATCCCTCACAATCTCCTTCAGAACCCCTTGCTCAGCGAGTTCCTTGATCGAGTTGTAGATGACAGGCGTGTAATCGATTTTCCGTCGTGCAGCTTGCTCATTCTCCTGTCCTATCAATGCAGCCTCCTCCACATACGACGTCTGCAGCTGGGTCTGTTCCGTCAACAGGTCTCGACGAAGATCCAAAAGTCCGCTTGGATTTGTTGCGGAAGCTTTCAACTTCCTCTGCACCGAGTCTGGGACGTATGAGTTGGCGATCAGCTCTTTCGATAGAGCGAACGATTCGTTTGGCTCGTGGGGTAGTGGTAGGTTGCTTTCGTCGATTTCGATGAATTGCTTCCAGTCAGGCAGAGCGGCAGTCAGGGTCTTCTCGACTGCTGATATCGAATTTATATTCTCTGCAAGCTTCTCTGGGATAGTTCGAAGTGGGCTTCGGCAGAGAGACATGACGTTGAACTGCAGTTCTTGGTCATACTGAGCGATTCGTAGATTGATGTTTTCGCGAGCTACTGCTATCCAATTCTTGCCGGATTCACCTTCTAAGATCAGCAAGGTCATTCCAGGGAGGGAGGGGAGTAACATACCTAGGTTGACAGGTTGGCGCTGCATTCCGTCTAGTCTCCAGGCGATACCGTTGATAGGAACATATGCAATGAAGTGGAAGCCGGGTTCTCCTTCATCTTTCTTCTTCTTGGTCTTTGTTTGGCTCTTGCGGGTCGCACCCTTTCTCTTTTTGACGTTCTTGGCTCGATTCCATTTGTCGACTTCGTTTGAGAGAGCTAAATCTGAGTTGAGCATGTCCATCCTCCTGTGAAACAATGCAATTAGTCGCGTTGTACAGTAATTCCAACGTCGGGGTTGAGGGAGCGGCCTTACCTCGCAAACGAGTTGTGAATGTAGCGGATGAACTCATTCTTGCCAAGTGTTTGCCCACGATATGCTGGTTTCAGCCTTTTTGTTTCTGCTTTGAAGGCACTGAGGTTTTCGCCAAGATCTATCTTTGGGACATTCATGACTATATTGAGAAGTGCAATAGTGGCGCATGCATTTGTGATTGTCTAACTCTCATCGGTGTCAGCCTTTTTGATGATTGAGGGCAGGAACTTACTTGATTGGCAAACCACACATGATTGGGACATTTCGGGAGTTCCTCTGCTTCTTCGTCTTCTTCATCCCAGTATTTGAAGAGGAATATCAACCCGTAGACTGGCTTCCTTAACAGAAGTTAGTAAGAATCCGGTAGAGGAGTCTAAGAGCCGTACGGAAGCGAATTCAGCATGTCGTCATCAAGAGTGAAAACCTCCTGAACCTTGACATCTTTGACGCCATACTCCCGCAGAATAAAATTGAACATTGCCTAAATCATTTCGATTAGTCCCTTTCTGTCAAGATTGAAAAGAAACGTAAACAGCTAACCAAGCACAATATTCATTACTTACAGGATCTGATTCCAACTCAACCCATCCCGGCCAGCTTCGGCGCTCTTCGTCTGTCAGAGGCTTCATCGCTGCCTCCATCGGATCTGGGGAAGGTTCCTTTGGCGCTTCGCGCTTGCGTCTCAGACCAGTCCTCTTGCTGGGAGAAGCATCCTCTTCCTCGTGGACTGCACTCTCATGAGGAGTAGTTGGTCTCAGCTCTGGCGAGCTCCTCGAAGACAGTATAGCTGGTGTGCTTCCCGAAGATCTCTCCGCAGGAGTGCTTCTTGAGGAGGCATCGAGACTATCGCGGTGAGTAGCAGGAGTAGCCTGTAGTCTTGTAGATCTTCTCTGGCCATCAGAGCTCAGAATCGACAGTTTTGAAGAAGAAGAAGGATCCATGGTGAGACGTTGTTGAGGGAAATCTGAAATCCCAAGAATAAGTTCAGGCACCTTTCTCACTCTTCGAGTAGCAGAAATTACTTAGATTTCATTGACTCGCTGATAAGCAATCAACACCTCAGATGAAGTGATGCTTTAAAAGAGGAAACTGACTGATAATGAGTGAACGAACTAAAAGGAGAAGCCGGAAAGAGCTGTGGAAGGGGCAGGTACACGTTATTAAACCAACAGATGGTGGTAGAATGCCTCATGAAAGAGTTCGCGGTGAAAGAAGACCGTGGTTGGAAATCATGTTTTACAAAGTCACATCTTGTAGACTGTATTTGTGTTGGATTCTAAGGAGACATTAGGATTCGTTCAGTCATTCAGTTGTTTCCTAACCTGCACGCATGTTCGCTTGTGGTCCGTGCATCTATAATTTTGTCCGGTAGAGATATAAAGGGTCGCCGTAGACATCCGTAGTTAAACGACTGACCGAAATTCTGGATGAAAGAGTCGCGTCTGCCAGGCGCGCATCCAGCCGACAAATATCAACAACCTCCAATCTTCAAATTTTCCCGACCTCGAACCGATCTACGACACCTCGAACATAAGCAAAGGCCTAGCGCTTTCAAAAGCACACCCTTCACCAGATAATATTCGAAAAGGACTGAGGGAGTACGAGCAGCGCCTTACGGAGCGTCCAAAGGACCTCGAGTGAACACCAGATTATGCCATGAACGGGACTCCACGTCTGCGGTCTTCATGGCCTTCGACACCAGGAAGCGGACGGAAGAGCCCCAAATCTCAAGATGATATAAAATCCAAATCACCATTGCCAGACCTTCCTGGGAGCTCATCAACAACTACATCGCATGCGCCGATCATCCCCGTCAACCTCATCGATGCTCCCAGCCAGCGCATGTACACTGTCGCAGCGTATGGTCTGCTGTTGGTATGGTGTCTATATGATTGGTGGAAGCTCATGGAGGAAGATACCACATCTTTTGGGCTGTTCCTCAAGTGGACTGTTATACATGCAATCTTCTTGTATGGGGTACCTCAACTGCGAATACCGTGGCTAGAATGGTCCGAGACCACGTCTCATTTTGCCCTATTGGCGCATGCTGGGTTGAACGGCATGTTGATGTTTAGAGTACCAGTGAGTCAGTCGTTATACTGATCATTGGATAAGCCACTGACCAGATGATAGCTCCCAATTGAAGGATGGCTTCTCCTACTCATGAAGACCCTATTCGACAAGGAGTTGTCCATTTCCGAGAACAGTGTTCGGCCTGCGCGTATTTTGCACAATTCATCTCTCATAATGGGAAAGCAAATTATCAACATTTTGCCGGAGGGGTATGTACACCCACCCCCCTGGAGTTCTCCTATTGACACACCTCAAGTTCCGCAGTAATGAACCCAGATGGTTTACCATTCTGTATCGATAGCAGCCATCCTTCTGTTAGTATCCCCATTCGGTACAATCAGACAATGCCGTCCCATGTGGAGCTGCTTCGATTCGACTTTGACACAAATTCAAACGAGACCATTGTTCTTTCAAATAGAGAAAGGAAAGGCACATTCGAGGATAAGGAGGGCACGATTGCCCTTGCACATTATACTGTCAAGAAGCCAGGCGTGTATAGACTACACAAAGTTATCGATGAGTCCAAATTAGAGGTCCAGCGCAGGATGTCCGATACTCTCGTCGTTCGCTGTCCAAAGGTCGAGGTCACGGCCACGGGTACTGACAAATGTGTTGGAGATCTTTCTGATTTGACCATGGATATTGAAGGAACACCACCTTTGAAAATCGTCTACACTCGTACCGCCAACACTGATCAAAGCACTCACCACTTTCAGAGCATTCAGCCAGAAAACTTCGTTTCACCCCTTCTTGGTTCCGCTCGTAACCCAACCCTTGTGGTCGCTGGTAGCCAAGATTTCTCTTGGGCTCGAACACATCGAATCAAGGTTCCGCTCAACGAATCCATGACGCATGGAGGGAAATGGATGTACTCAATTGACGAAATTCACGATGCAACGGGCAATATTGCCAACTTTTCGGCCAGAGGAGAAGATGGAGAGCACCTCTATCCCAAGGGCCGGCACTTGGAGCACAGCTTCAAGGTCAATGAAAGACCACTAGCAACATTGTCAGGTTGTGATTCTCGAAACCCCTTGATGGTCGCAAATGGCAAGACGGGTCAATTGCCTATCGAATACAGGTATCCTGGGCGAACCTCGGACCGCACTTCTCATACCCTGACTTGGAAGTTCTCTCCTTTAGAGAGTTTGACTGCGAGCGGCGATCATGGAAATGAGGCCGTCATCGAGGAATATTTTGCGAAGACTGCTCAGGACAAGCCGGTCATTGGTCAAGCTGGCCTCTACACCCTCATCAGCGTGAAAAGCCAATATTGCGAGGGTGAAGTTAAGGAGCCGGCATCTTGCTTGCTCCTCAACCCACCTGAGCCTCAGCTGTCGATAAGTGCGGAGAACATCAACGATAAATGTGCAGGAAGCTCCATTGGCCTGCTCGTGGACCTCGATCTGATTGGAACACCTCCATTCGTGGTGAGATACGATATTGTGACCCAAGCCGGCACTCGTTCGGAGAGTGTCAGGGTTCCTGGCCTACGACATCAATTGGAACTCAAGCCAAGAGAAGCTGGACATTTCAAATACCGCTTTACGTCGGTGGATGATGCGGTATATAAAGGCCATCAACTAAAGGCCAAGGACCTGGCCCTGGAGCAAGATGTGAAACCTCCCGCTTCAGCTTGGCTGACAAGTCATTCTAACCACATAGACGCCTGTATCGAAGAGCCAGTGGAGATGAATGTTCAGATGACGGGAGAAACCCCGTTTACCTTAGAGTACGAGCTCGTTCATGATGGCAAAAGGAAACGGGAGAAGGTCGAGGGTATCGAATCCCATGACTTCAAGATCAAGACGGCTGCCTTGTTCAGTGGTGGTGAATATTCTCTTGCTCTTGCAAGTGTGAAGGACAAGACCGGCTGCAAGATATTCCTGAACGACGAAGTAAAGTTTACTGTCCGACATCAGAGACCAAAAGCATCGTTTGGTCACCTGGAAGGCAAGTATAAGACGACAGACATTGCGGGCAGAGAGATTGGTCTGCCGCTACGACTTACTGGTCGAGGTCCATGGACCATCAAGTATCGTAATATGAACGATGCTTCTGGCAAAATCAACGAAAAGAAAATGAGGTCTACCAACGATTTCATTAAGGTAGATCAGGATGGCATATATCAGATTTTGGAGGTTTCCGATGACAAATGCCCGGGGACTGTTGATCCCCTTGCATCCACTTTCGAGGTAGAATGGCTCCCGAGACCTCAGATCAGGTTTGCCGATACTGCAGTCCTTATTCCTGAGGGCCAGAAATTCGTCAAACGTGAGGTCTGCGAGGGTGATATTGATGCCGTAGAAGTCAACCTCATCGGTAAGCCGGTGTAGTTCTCTGCGAAGTTCCTCATACTAACGTTTTTGGAAGGCTCATCACCGTATCATGTCAAGTACCAGGTTCGTCACAAGCCAGATCATGGCTCTGGCGCGATCAGTAATAAAGAATTTGATGCGGCACTCGGCGTTGCTACCATACCTATGGACACGACGAAGCCTGGATCATATGAATATAGGTTCTCGGAGCTTTCTGACGGCCTCTATGAGCACGATTCCAAGAAGTTCACACCCCTCGTTCTTGAGCAAAAGGTCAATCGAAAACCGTCGGCACATTTCATCAAACCAGGCCAGTCGTATAGGTATTGCAAAGAGGAATTATCTGGCGACGAGATCATTCCCATCAGACTGGAGGGTATAGCTCCATTCTATCTTGAAATTGATATCAAGCATCAAAGCAGCTCTCGACCAGAGACGGTAAAGATTCCTCATATCGACTCGAATCATTACGATTTCCGGATCCCCCACAGCGCCCTCTATCTGGGAGCTCATCAAGTCAGCGTACGCAAAGTTCGTGACTCGCACGGCTGCCAGCAAAAGACGGAATATGGCGCACCGCATGTTCAAGTCCAAGTCTACGACGTGCCTACGATATATCCGCTCGAGTCACGGGCAGACTACTGCGTCGGAGAGCGGATATCATACACTCTTTCTGGAACAGCACCTTTTGAAATCTTCTACACCTTCGAAGGCGTGCAGAGAAAAGCGAAATCGCCGACCACCAATTTCAAACGTATCGCCGAGAAGCCCGGAACATTCACCATCACATCTATCGCAGACAAAGCTAGTGAGTGTAAGGCACGGACCGAGATCACCAAGATCATCCACGAGATGCCGAGCGTCAAGATCAGCAAGGGGAGAGAGGTTGAGGTCGACATCCACGAGGGAGGAGAAGCGGAGATCTTGTTCGAGTTCTGGGGAACTCCGCCTTTCGAATTCACATACACGAGAAGTACAAACGCCAAGAGAGGGCAGAAGTCGCAGGTATTGGAGACCAGGCATGATGTGTCTCAAGAATACAGCAAGACGATTCAGTCGTCACAGGAGGGTACATATGAGGTGGTGGCGATCAAGGATAAATACTGCTCGTTCTCGACGCAGAGGGGAGATGGGAAGAGCAGTCAGAAACTACTCCAATTCTAGTCGGAAGGATGACTGGATGGAAATGAATGTTTATCATCATAGCGCGGCGTTGGATTCTGGTTCTTTACTTCCATTTCTCATGTCCATTCATGTGTCTATAAATTGTAAAGTCAGGAAAATAATACAACCTCAAATCCCAATCATAAATCCACTCACCTACTTACCACTGCCCGACAACACCAAACTCTCCGAACTGCCACCACCACCATCAACACCCTGCCTATCCCTCTCTAATTCTTTGAGATAATCAACCTCAAACCGATACCGTCGTCCCTTGTTCCAATTCAACCCCCAATTAATCTCCCCCTTCTCCACCCTCTCCGCCCTCAGTCCCCTCAACCCATCAAGCACCTCCCTCTTCTGCTCCCACGTAAAAGTCTGCGGCGGTTCCTGCCAACTCACCCTCAAGCTGTGGACATCCGCACCTGCCAACCATTTCCGCAATTTCTTTACCCCCTTCTTAACCTCCGTGATCCGCGCATCAGCATCCTCTTCCTTCGGCTTATTTAGGCGTTTCTCGGAACCGAGGTGGATGCTGAGATGGATGTGTTTTATGCTCGAGGTGAGAGCGGAGGAGAGGACTAGATCGGAGCGCCGAGTCTTATGAATCCAGACGTTGTAGTCTATTTTTATGGAAACGGTTTGGGTGGGGGAGCCGTAGAGGAGGGGGAGGGCTTCGAGGCGGATTTGACGGTTTAGGAGAAGGAGGGAGGGAGGAAAGGATTGGGTGAGGAGGATGTGGGTTTGTAGTTGTCGGGGATGGGGACCGCGGATTGGTAAGCTCGAGGGGGGATTGAGACAATGGGCGTATATCTGTCTCCTGATCTCCAGGGGAAGTCGCAGTAGCGGAGGTAGGTCGGCGGGGATAGAGGGCGCGGTGTGAGTGGTGTTGATAGAGGAGGTTGTGTTTAAGGGGTGCGGATTCAGGGCGTATTGCTGCAAAGCCAGGAAGTAGGATCTCAAGTCTTCTTTGCGCAGCGACCAGACGGCATCTTCGGAGAGGTGGATGATTGAAGAGATGCTGGGCATTGGGTTCTTGGGGGGAGGGGAGGAGGTTCGGGGAGAAAGGCAGGGGCGTTTGATTGGGCTTGATTTCCCAGCAGAGGAGGGACGTTTGACGGGGTCGGTTTGGATTGGAGTTGTCATTGAGGTCAATCGAAGGAGGATAGGATATATAAAAGGGGAAGTCCGCGAGATTGGAGCCTCACCGCGCAGCAAATGTGAAGCTTATCTCTCCTGCGTGGGATGATTCAAGGAGGATGGAAATAGAAACCTTTTGAGACGTCAAAAAGGTTAAACATGGGGGATAGAGAGAAGCGGCAGAGAGCCTCGGATATTCTTGATGCCGATATCATTGATGGATCTGATAAGATATATAATTATTTCTACGATGACATCCTCTTGCTTTGCAGTTTGCTCTAGATTTAATGATCCTAGGACATGGGTACCTTGGCATTTCTATTTAGAGGGGGGATTTCTGTGGGGATCGGCGGGGTGATGGTGATCACAAGAAAGGGCAGCGCAGTCCTACCCTACGATGATGAATCCGCCTCCGTTATGGTGCTACCTCCTATCATTCTCTGCTGTGTTAATCACCAATGCTACCCTGTATGTAAAATCGAACACCACATCTCGACTGATAGCAGAATGATGCATTCCCCCAAAAGCTTATTTCCACGAGTCACTGCCAAGACTGAACACTGATGAATAGGTCCACTTGTGATCCATGCTGTTAGTTGCTGTCTTTCTTTTGTCTGAGATATCGGTACAACAGGTCAGAAATGTCTCCGATGTTTTCAAAAGATCAAGACACCCCACTCCCATTTCCAGCAAGTTTCGTAAATTCTTAACTTCACCTTAATGTTTTCTCGAGTAATTCAACCAGAAGACTTGGAAAAAGAAACTACCTCAAACGATATATATTTAGAACAGAAGGAAGTCGCTGAGTTGAATTGTTTTACAATCCCACGTAAAGTATCTTGCGACTCAATTACAGCAAGCAGACCCATTCCCAGTCAGATCAACCGACGCCTAGCCTTCTTTGAATCCCATTCCCTTATTTCGAAGATCATGCAGCATGCAATCTGACTTTGACACCATTTCCACTGCAGTTTGTCAATGTCAAGTTGTGTCTCACAACTGGATCTGTTTCTAAATTCTCCATCTTGTCAAATCGTTGCAGAAGTCTTACTGTCACGTAGCTCGCCTCTGTAAGAGCAAATTGCTGCCCGATGCAGATCCGTGGTCCTCCGTTAAACTGCATCATGGTCCGTCAGTTATCCATTCTGTCAACATATAAACTTAGACTTGGTTTAATTCTTACCGGCAAAAACTCCCACCCAACCTTTCGGTTCTCCCATCTCTCCGGCTTGAAATCATCCGCATCGGGACCCCAGATATCTTTACGACGATGCATAACGTGTACGCTATAGTCACAAGACGTTCCCTTTGGAACGAAGATCGGTGACTTTCCATCCTTCCCACCTCCGCGGGGGAGAGTTGTGTCCTTGTTTGCGTATCTGCCGTTGACTGGGACGACTGGGTAGAGACGGAGCGCTTCATTATTGCAGTACATAAGATATTGGCAGCCCTTGAGCTTCGAGAATGTGATTTCGGACGGCTGCTCGTAGGTACCAAACTCCTCGATGATGGTATCACGCAGCTTCTTGAATCTCGCTGGGTCACGGGCGAGGCAGAAGAACAACCAGCCAAGAAGAGATGCAGTCGTATCACGGCCAGCGAGGAGGATGTGGAGGAGTTGGGAGCGGAGCTCGATAGGATCCTGGGTTTGAGCAGCCAAGGCTTCAAGGAAGATGTATTTCTCCTTAGCACCTGTCACTCCCTTCTCGAGTTCCTTCTCACGCAGTTCTTTCGATAAGGCGAGGTGCACGAACTGGTCAATGAACTTGTGACAGACCTTGCAAGAGTCCCGGAATTCTTTGGTGTTATGAAGCCAATATTTAGTCATGTATCGCGCCCGTGTGGCAAGACCCATCTGGCCTCTGTCAAATGCTGTTGCGAAATCTTCGGCCTGTTTGTCTAGTTCGGTGGTCTTGTAACCTGGTAAGAGTCTGACTTGGCTGTCGACGGACTGCCCAAAGAGGAACTCCGTGGCGGAATCGAGCGTGAGGCGGAAGAAAAGGACTTGGAGATCAACTTGTCCGGTCCACTTGTTTGACTGCATAGAGAGGTCAAGCGATCGCATCATGTTTTGGACATGGCGTTCCTCCAGATCAAGATCACTGACTTGATCTCTTGCGAACTGGGGACGCATCATCGCTCGGGAGTGTTCCCAGGGCTTTCCATCTTGGGAGAAGATACCATTTCCTAGCAGGGGAAAGAAATTCCCACGTCTGACTGGGCCCAGATCTATATCGTCATCAGAAAAGCCGCTCTGTAATGCTGGAGATGAAGAACACTCACCGAAATCCGCAAATTGCGTGGCCAAGATAGCCTGGACGTTTTTCTCGTCCGAGGTTGTGATGTTCGTGGCTCCAAGGACTTGGTACTTGTAGGTGATGGCACCAACGTCGATGGTGCGCTGGATCATGTCCGGCGGAAACTGTTTTACCTTGTCGGCCGCCAACGCTCGCATCAGATTGTCAATCCCAAATGGATATTTATTCGTCTGGAATGGTGGTTCTTCACATTTGAGCTCTCGTGCCTTCGCAGCACGTCGACGGGACGTTACAAAGAGGGATACGAAGAAGTAAATGACGTAGGCAACGAGAGCCCAACCAAGAGCTACAACAGCGACAGGAAGCTCCATCTTTCCAAATAGTCCGTGTATTGAGATGGTATCGGTGATGACGACTTCGTCGATTGAAAGTTGATAGAAAGGGGGGATCGAGTGGCCAGCAGCACGAAATACAAGATACAGATAAAACTAGGTAGCGACGGATGAGAGGAAGAATAATCGATGGAGGATGATATAAAATTTCGGCCCAAGTGAGATTGGCAGCGAAACTCGAGCAAGGCCCAGAAAGACTCGTCAAGTGAAATGCGCAGGTCATATACCGTAGACGGGCAGAGCGGGATTTAATCCCCGACTCTGCAATTGGAAGTCCGTCCGAGGTGGTCAGTGATGGGAACTCGGAGGGTTGTGTTAGCCCGGCGGAAACAAATCGTTTCGCGAGTTCTGTATGAATTGGGAACCGGTTATGGGGCGCAAAGTGCGTTCATAGGCTCTTCAACCGAAAAAAAACGGCAGACAAAGGCAATGGACTGACTAAAAGCGGGGAGAGAGCCAAGAAAGAAGATAGAGGTGAGGTTGAAACATCTAAAACATAACGCCAGCCTCGGCTGGATGTTTTACTAACAGAAATGGGCTCTGGAATCCAAGCCAAAAATGCCAATATTCATTACTCAGCATGGCAGAACACCCTCTGAAGACGTCTAATGTCTCACTTGAGAGAACCGTATTGGCTTGCGGGGTATATGTTCAGCATGTGAACAATTGCAAAACTTTTATCTTTCGTCCTGCATGTGTAATAGTGTATTACCGCAAATAGACGATGCGAAGCTCCGAAGCAGCAGGCCACGGTGAGTGTACAAAATCGTTGCAGAATCGAGGGGCACACTTGAGCTCAGTCAAACTTGAATTTCTTCTTCGGAGCGGGCCAAAACGGGAATATGGATCGCCAGTTTTTGGCGTTTTGAATTGGAAAGTTAAATGGCGCCCGACAGGGCTGAGAGTCACTAACATGGAGAGCGGCCGGGGCATGTATCCGGGCCAAGTTGAAAAATGTTAATTGAAGCTGTGACAAAGGCCTGAGGTGAGCAAGACGGATAAAATTAAAATAAAAAGAAAGGTAAATACGATGCAGACCAAATGGTAGCCTCATCTGATTATATCTTGGGCCAATGATTTGAATTATTTGATTGGTTGTTGAGCCATAAAACTAAGCCAAGCGCGTCAACACGAATGAACGCGTCCTCCACGAAAACGCCGCAGAATCTGATACCGCTTTGCCCACTCCATGGTGTATCCAGCAACCCCGCCTATTCCAACGGAGCAAGTATACAATGGTACCTATTCAACATAAACCGTCTCAGGTCCCCACCAACTTCCTGAGTGTGCTGTTCGCCATATGTAGGTATTTCCAGCCATCGCGTGCGCACCGACACCTAGCGAGAACAAATGAAAAATCATTAATGCTGCCGTGCAAATCATATACAACGTAACGTAATCTTCGTAAAAACACCAATTCTCCTGCTCATCTCAATGCGGATTGACCCATTCAAAAGTTGGGTTTTTGCAAGCCTAATCTACCACGGATATCATTTCCTTCAATCGTTCCAGAAGAGTGAGCAAATGAAGTCGCGTCAAAGAGGATCTAGAGAAGGTCTCCACCAAGTTGCATACCCAGCCCAGAATGCTTCGTAGCGCTGGAATTGTGGTCTCGCATACTTGGGCTAGAGCTCGGGCCCATGAAGCTATCGAAGTTAAGACTTCTCCGATTAACAGTAAGGGGAGTCTTGATTGTTCGAGGCGTCTTTGGCCATGCTCGTTGACCTGGACTGGGAGTGATGTTGACGAAGTCCGCGAAATCAAATGCTTGGGAAGGGGTGTGTGGGCCACCGAAAACGGATAGAAGACCTCCACCTCCTCCTGGAGTAGTCATCATGGAGGATGGTAGAGCCATGTCTTTGTTCTTGGGAGGTGGGGTAGATGGTGGCTGCATCCGAGCTCTGGCGGATGGGTTCGCAGGAGATGGAGATGTTGCGAGGAATAGTAATAGATCAGCGCCCTCTTCTCCAGACTTGCCATTCTTGTCCTTGATCCGCCGGCCCACGTTGCCTCTGTTGCGAACAGGAGATGGCGTGCGAGGTGCCGCTGGTCGGACGTTGAAGGAGTGAGCTGGAAGTTCGTCTTCATCATCCGATGCGGCAGCAAAATTCGTAGTATGAATTTCCTCTGAGATTGAATCAGAGGATCTCTGGAAGAATGACAAGTTTGGTCCGCTTGAAGTCGTGAAATTGGGATGTTTTCGAGGTTTGATAGGAGAAGACTGCGCCAATTGATGATTGTCCTTCCAGGATGAATGACTTGTATGGCTTGAAGGGGGTACTCTGCTTGAGGGAGAGGAACGATATCTCTTTCGAGAACTAGAGCTGGAGCTCGGATGTTCAAAGCTGTTGTGGTATGTTCGCTTTCGGTGGCCGCTGCTGCTGCTTCCACTGCCAATCTGGTCGGAGAAGAGAGCCGCCTTGAGAGGAGAGCTCATGAGGGTTCTCGAGGCAGCATAGGGGAATTCGGACGTAGTGCTCGAGGAGGAAGAGTCGGAGAATATATCCCCACTTGATCTCGGTCTCCTCCGCTTCAGCTCCTCCTCAACTTTCGGCTCAATCTTGTCAAGAGTAAGGTCCTCCCAGCCCCGATTGGTCTTGAATTGTGCGAGGGCGAGTCGATTCTGAAGTTTGCGGGCAATCTAAATCTCATTGTCAGTATTTCCTTGTGAGGAGATAAGGGAGGAGACAAAATCACCTTGCTCACTTCCGCCCGCTTGAGAACCTTGTCTGCAACGACCTCAGGTTTTTTCTTCCATGGTGAAGACATGATGGCTGTGGAGCCTGGAGTGTTCTGCAGACTTGAAAATCGCAGAGGCCTTCAGTGAATGACCAATTTGATAGGGTTATCGGGTTAAAAAGAGGTCGGCGTCAAAATGGATCTGAGTGGAAATTAAACTCTTCGCTTGGAATTTGAAGTCGATTGAATGACTAAAAGCAGGAAGACTTTTGGTCGGAACTGAGGCAGGAATAGTTGTTATCGGCAGATGTTGAGAGAAGTGAATATTACCATAAGTTTTGAAAAGTGACTTGGTGAGGAAGAGTGAGGAAGAGGTTGGAATGATTCCCTTGTTGCCGCGAGATGAAGACGCGAAGGACGAGCTGGGCCAACCAAGTCCAAGCTACGGTAGAGTGCAGGGGAGGGAAAGTGACCGGGAGTCCATTTGGGTAGTTGGACCTTAGTGCCTAGCTGCCTTAGGCCACTATCTGCATTATCATGCATCGTGATAGGTCAGGTTAGCGTTGTGGCAAGCGACGACAGACCAAGGGATAGCTTGAACACGTCTGACTCATAAGCTACTTATTTGGAGCGCCACGACTCGCTTATCAAGCACGTTACAGTAGAACCTCGATATAAGAATCCTCTACATAAGAATACCTGATTAATAAGAATGGATTCTTGGGTCCCGTTTCTTGATTTTCTAAGTCATAGGGCCTTGATATAAGAATACCTGACTATATTATTATGATTTTCGGGTCCCGATCGTATTCTTATATCGAGGTTCTACTGTAGTCACATTGAAATAAACTTCACTAAGGAGCCCTATTCTACAGTAAGATATATACTGCATTTATACGCTCTATAGTTCCTGAACTCCTGAAGGCACACACTATAGCGCTTCTGCATAGCCGAACACTTCGAGCGCTACAGAGTACTGGCCACAGCAGATAGTAACACTCAGGTCTGCAAAAATTGATCGAGAAGTGACTGATTTTTGAAGCTAGAGAGGAGTTCAAGAAGCTTAAATATAGGATAATTTCACGTGATGCGGCCTTGAGCGACCAAGAATTGTCCTGCTGCTGAATCCTCTGATATATGCGGCAATTTGACCACTACATTGTTTTAAAATGTTGAGTTTTCCAACATCAAGTAATTTCTTACGCACCCAAGAGCATCTGCTATGTGCCGCAATTTAATCCCTACATGATATAATTTCTTACGCGCCCAAGAATTACACCACGCCCGAATCCTTTGCCTTTGACCGCAATTCAGTCCTTACATTGTTTTAAACTGTTGAGTTTTTCCAACATTAAAGTATATACAGTATGATTTCATGATTTCTTACGCGCCCAAGAATTGCACCTGCACCCGAATCCTTTGCTTTTGGCCGCAATTCAATCCTTATCCAAGCTCATGGATTTTCAAAAGCATTATAGTTATTGATTACAGTCTTGTCTTTTCTTCGTCCGTGAACAATTTACAAAGACCAGACTACCTGCCCAACCCAGCTCCGAGTCATCTTTTATTATGCCCGTCTTTCGTTATTTTCTTACCAGTTTCCTATGCTTCCTTCATTTGCACTTAACAGTTGGCGATAACATTGTCGTCCAGGCAGAGAAGCTTAGGAACTTCCAAGGCCGCACAGAAACACAACCAAAACAGATTACTAACGCCTGGTATAAAGCTATGAGTATAGTCACATATGTGAGATATGATTTGGACTTTGAACGCTATGCAGAGGTCGACTTCTTTGGACCGGATAAGAATACTGCAGGGGCACAGAAAACATACGAGGGAAGGTTGCCTTGGTGTAATAAAACACAATACATGCGAAATGCCCTTCTGTTTTGCAGCTGACGATATACCAGCACACATTAAAAATGCTGCGACTTATAATATTATTGACCCAGACAGCAGCTGGCCAGCCTGGGAGATTAACATTACTTGTGTCGATTGGAAGAACCGCTGCACTGGCAACGTCATGGCATATACCACCACCCCCAATCAAGACGAGGCGAGGACAGAATCTTTATGGATACAATAACTTTCTGTCAGAATGGCTCATTTTTGCAAGAGGGTACCGAAACTGAGTCGTGCCCTGTACGACTGCACAAATACGAAAAACAGCAGTACCAATATAGTGGCAACTTGGTTAATTACCAATGCTGGTGTAAGTGATTGAATTCTCTTTGCAATGAAGCAATGCTGAACTGTCTAGGTTATGCAATTCTCCATGAGCTTTTCCATCTCAACCCTCTTTCCCAAGTCCCTGGTGCTACGGGGAACTGGCCATGCCTATGATAGGTGAATCAAATTCAAAGACTCAGATAGCGGCAAACCCCTTACTGTGGACGCCTATGGACCCATCATGACCAAGATCTTGGCCAAATACAATTCAGTGGCAACAGATTTATACACAGCAACCAACGGCAAGTTTTCTCCTTAACTAAGCGCCTAACTCTAATCATGACCACTGTCCAACTTCACATCTAGCTGATAGTTTAGCCCAGTGAATCTTATGATAAATGGGTGCAGAGAAACGGATACTCAAGATTGTAAGTATCCTCAACTATTTCAAACTCCCAGATTTATGACCAGAAATAACGTGCTGAACGAACTTTACAGGTACTCAGTCACGTTTCTGCTCTTTCTTTCGGTAGCCAATCCTTACACTCTTATTCAGTTCTATATTATGAATATCAAATACTGTTAACTTTAAATAGCGATATTTAGTCAGCTACACATAAACCCACTGGTTCCACGCTATAAAGTTAGTGTAAGTGTGGATGTATTGGAACCCGAGATCATTCTTAGCTGAGATGATTAGTCAGCCCGATGGCTCTGAGCTATTATAAAGACCTACGTACAAGAAGAAGAACACACGAAGCTCTGGAAAAGTGAGGGTGTTCGATATATCTCTCTGTTGACTCTCATAGGGAGGAAGGAAGCTCTGAGCGGGAGCTCGAGATAGCTAAGCTAGCTAGCGAGGCTGCCGGGAGCCTCAGGCTAGAACAGCTATCTGCGTGAATTTCGGACAGGAAGGCAAGACAGAACACCACAATCAACACTTTGGCCCCCTCTCAGATACCTATCGTGATGCCGCTCTGAATTGATTTACATCTTCCCTATACGAAGTACCTCAAGATACCATCCCACCGCGACGCGTGAAAATAGCAGCTCTGTTCGAGCCGGTTCGGAGCAAAACTAGCTGCTCGACATTATTTCGATTGACAAATTGTTGACTCGACGTTAGATTTCTTCATTTCTAATCCCAGGGTCCTTTTTTGCAATGAAAACCCGATATATGACTAAGGAGGTTTTGGTTCCTGGTC
Organism: Gamarada debralockiae; assembly: GCA_002803225.1. Taxonomy (NCBI): domain Eukaryota; kingdom Fungi; phylum Ascomycota; class Leotiomycetes; order Helotiales; family Hyphodiscaceae; genus Gamarada; species Gamarada debralockiae. The sequence continues at coordinate 38,160 of NXFV01002030.1, read as the reverse complement.
AACTTTGTGACAACTGTAAAGTCCTCGTTTTCAACGATTCTACCGGCTCCAGCTCGGTCGAGAGCGAAAGTCATGGAGCTGCCGATGCATATCTAAAATTCGACTCCGACGGCCCAGTCAAAGAATTTCATCTTCATCCGTTTGAAAAGAGAATGCAGGACTTTTCCCCAGATCTTCCCAATCTCCAAATCTCCGCAGAGCAAGGCTGCGAATTCTGCCTTCTCTTAAGAGACGCAGCCTTTGCCGTCGATCTGTTCAATGGTCTCGATCCTCCGCTCACAGGCCAAGAGCCCATTTTCATTTCATATACGTACGTATGGCGAGAGGATTCACTATACTGGTCTGGGAATCGCGGTTTATCTCGGCTACTTGTTAATTTTTTCTTGGGTACGTGGCGCTGTTGGCTCTCCTGACCATAGCATATCACCTATCTGACTATATTTACGGCATTAGAGAAGCGACACCAGAAACGAACACTTTGCTTTTCCATTGACACCCCGTCAGGTGAGGCCTTACCCATGGTCTTGTTACAATCATGACTGAGTCATATGTAGCTACTTGCTCAAAATGGCTCCGAGTAGAGCGATCTGTCGAGGCGAACGCATTAAACAAGGAGAATATTCATTGGATCAATTCAACTCTGGCCCGCTGCAAGGACAAGCATGGTCATATTACCGATTCAAGGAGCGTTTTACCGTCGAGGTTGCTTGACGTTAGTTCTAAGCGAATTCGATTGATGTGCACTGCAGATGTAACAGCTACATCGACAAAAATTCAGTACGCTGCCCTTAGCTATTGTTGGGGTGCACCAAATGAAGCCGCACAGCAATTGAAAACGACAAACGACTCTATTGTCCAACTTGAAGCCGGAACAGAGGAGTCTGTTTTCACAAAGGTCCAGCAAGATGCAATCGCGACAACGAGAGCTCTAAGTCTCCAGTATCTTTGGATTGACGCCTTATGTATTAGACAGGATAACTTACAGGAGTGGGAGCTGGAGTCCGCTCGGATGGGAGATATCTACGCAAATGCTGAAATTACCATCTGCGCTCTTGCTTCTTCTTCATGTGTCGAAGGCTTCCTCTATCGAGGTCAACAGACGGTTCACATTCCATTTCGCTCACATATCCGGTTTGGGCTAGAAGGAATTTTGCGACTACGATTCTGTGGCATTGTATCAGACTCCGCTCCCCGATGTGCCTGCCAAAGATACCAGCCTCTTCCAGATCAGGAAAATAGTCAGTGGATTCGACGCGGTTGGACCTATCAAGAGAAGGCCATGTCAACGCGAAAGCTCTGGTTCGGTACTTCAAGGATTCACTTCTTATGCGATTCAGTATGCCATACCGAGGGTAAAGAACCCCGCACTCCTGGTTGGGACACATCGGTACAGCGGGAGATATTGCGAAGTAGTGTTACGAAACTTTACAGGGATTGGGATTGGCACGTTACCTTCCTCTCTCAACGTGAATTCACAAGGCGTACGGACATTCTCCCTGCGATTTCTGGAATTGCGTCCGCCTTCTCTCGCGTTTTGAAGGATAATACATACTACGCCGGCCTATGGAGCGGAAATTTAGCAGCACAACTTCTTTGGTATATCCAAGACAAGAGTTCTTGCCCATCAGCCTTGCTTAGTCTTACTAAGGCTCTTGAACATTCCGATCCCTACATAGCCCCGAGTTGGAGCTGGGCTTCCCGTCCAGGCATCCAATACGAACTCGATAACGCAATTGGGGACCAAATATCAGGCGTGACAACCTCCACCCGCCATTACCGTGTGGAATGTAACAAAATACAAGCCAAAGTCACACTGAAAGGGTCAAATCCATATGGAGAGCTTAAATCAGGAACTCTGATAGTGCAGGGACGAGTTTGTCCAATATCTGTGCCATTCAACGCCATTGATACCGGCTTTTCGATGTCCACAGAGCTAGAATTGAAGGAAATCAGGGTCGACAACGAATACGTAGCACATTGTGTGCTGGACTGGAATTCGCAGGGAAACTCGACTAGAAGTACGGTTTCTAAAGAGGATGTCAGAATGCTACTTTTGTATAGTTCACGCATAAAGAGGAACACCTTGTTCCGTAGGGGGGCTCCACTATGTGGAGAAACCTTCCAGAGCAAAGAGGATCGTAGCACGGGAACTGTTTCTCATCAGAATGGGGATGAGTCTAGCAAACTAGATGAGAAACCCTGTTTGAAGCGCCCTTGGCATGAATCTAATGAGGACTCTCATGGCGTGGTCATAGGTGAGATCGTTAATGGTTTGAGTAAGAAGGTTCGACAGGAACTAGAATCGAGCTCGCAAAATGGGTCAGAACAACGCTGCGAAGAACATGGGGATGACGACGTGAAATCCGAAGATGAAATTGCGGATTTCACAACCGAGAGTCAAAGTGAAGATAGCGTTGAGAATGATGATGAAGATGGGCTATCAGATGTTTCGGAAAGTAGGAAGAGAATATGTCTTTGTAAGAGGTGTGAAGAATGCTGGGGAACTGATTCTATGAGGTTGGCATATGGCCTATTGATTTCATTAACCGAAGACGCAAATCAGTATTTGCGGGTTGGGGTATTTAAATCTTTTCCCTTTGATGCGGGTGGATTAGGCTACTTTTTAAACTTTCCTGAGCAAACAGTAGAGATAATATAGTCTAAATGAATATGCATTATATGCTATTATCCTACTTGGCGTGTTATACATGATCCAACAACCGCAATAATCTCCCGTTTACTACGAGAAAACTCAGTCTGCTAGATCAAATATCTGGCTTACTGAATGAAATCGTTCATTGAAGGTGTTGATATAAGTTTGAGGACGAGAAGAATCAAGAAAGACATGTATTAGATGAAAGCCCGCCAATAATACTCCTGGGAGAACTTTTGCGTTGCACAATGCCCAGTCTCGAGCAACACTGACTGTACTTAGTCTTGGACGTTGACCCGCCTTCTGTGCTACTATAGAGGGACAGTTGGTATATTAAGCGCGAGTTCTTGACTGAAGTCAGTCACAAGTTAAAAGTCATACAAGATGACGTTGAATTATGAGGGTGAATAACGTATACATATGCGACTGAGCCGGGATTCAAGTCAGCCCTAGCACACCCTCGTAGATTTTTGTTGGGTTTTGAGCATTGAGAACATATCGGTGAGATTCAAGGAGCTAGAATTGGTGGTTGTAGAGGGAATAAACCCTACGTTATATATGTAATATAGTGGCTGCTTATTCAAGACACCCTGCTTAACAGCTGTTCGTGTAGAGAGACGAAAGACGAAGTAAGCGCTGAACCCGTTGCCCTGCTTAGCGCGAGCGAAGACTTTTGAAATGCACCTCCGTAGAAGAGCAGTTATAGCCGAGAGCGGGGTTTTGAGTTCCCAGCCAGGAGCATTATTAACGTGTTGAAAATTCGTGGTAAAGAGAAGGAAGGTCAGGCTTAACGTAATCAAGCATGATTAATAAACTCTTACAAAGGCTCTCTCGAATATATGATACTGGTGGGAATTAGAAAGCGTCAAAAAATTAATATTACGGAGTTTAGAGCCGAATAATATGAATTTGTGTTAAAATTTTCGTGGTGTACATATACTACGGGACTATCGACTTCGCAAGGATGTCGGTTAGACCTCCGATCGCCGAAACTGCTTGATATCTTATATCCTAATTAATACGGTAGATCTTCCCGTAGAATACCGGCGTAGATGTGCAGGCATGTCCTGATCTATTATACATAATTTTAACGACTTTATCTGGGGTTAAGGTCAAATTATAGGTCGGAGATTTTAGATGTGATTGTGGTGTGCTCGTGGTATCTTGGTAGAGCTTTCCCTCGTGGCTGCTAAAGTAAAGAACCCCGTCTTTTGCCTCCTCACTTTTGTTTGCTTGCGGAAACAACGAGTGTCGTTCACTCATTATTCTTACCCATTTAAAAGAAACATATGCTGTGTTAATCTATCTGAGAGATCTCATACTTTCTTAGCATCAATTGTCGTTCATTCGCCGATTGAAACATATGATAGCTTGTACAGTTGGTCCCCTGTTTCAGTTTTTCCGCATTAAGCTTGTTTTATTACTCAAAAACGTCTTGACGCGCGTGTGCAATTCCATATCTCTTCTGGAGCCACCGCTGAACGAACTTCCTCATTATCAGAAGATTTCTATAGTGCGGGGCACACAGAAACAGTAACGTCTGAAACTCGAATTGGGGCGCTGCGCCTTTCTCAGCGTGTCAGACAGCGAGTTCAGAGCCACAGAGCCACAGAGCCACTTTTGCAGCACCCCAACTTTTTATCAACGCCAGAAACACCTTCTATCAAGCCAAGCTGCCCTCCCCGGTCGCTTCAAACGCCGCAACCCGCATTAGTAGGCATTTCGATCTATCGCCAACAATTCCATCTGGAGCATCTGCAGATACGAGCCGGACACTATTATGAAAGTCTGTCGTTGACTTCTACAATCTCCTTCATATTGCAGTCGCCACCAATGCGCTGAGAATTTGCTTCACTCGTTGGCCAATTCGCTCTCGCTGCCTTGATACCAACCCTGGTCATTTTTATTCGCAATTCCCATCCACTTTCGTTATCGGAATCAAGGAAACGTCATCGCCTTCAAAAATAGCTGTCAGGCCAGGTCCAGGTACCATCCACTGCCGAATCTCTCCACCAACCTTCGAACAACTTCTCCCAGTATGATCCTTCAACCATCACCTTCAATCAAAATTGGGAGCTCTAATGTTAGGCGCAGGTAATAATGGCACCTTCGTTTTTTAAAGACATTCGAAGGCGCTCCAAAGCGAGCTTCAGGACAGATGGAGGTACAGATTCTAGTGGCGTTTCCAATGGCACAAATGGTTCTGTCCCCACGACAAAATCCTCTTCAACTTTAAATTCCACCTACGGCGCAACAACTCCACCTGCCCTCACGAATTCCAACTCTGCCTCCAATCTGCAAACGTTGAACAGCAACGGCGCCCCACCAATTCCAGTCCGCCCAACAGTATCGACATCTTCAAGCAACAGATACAGCGTGTCAGGAATGTCTGGGCTAGGTTCACCGTCGCAGAAGTCATCTCTGCCTACATCACCATATGCACCCAGAATTCTATCAATTACAGATAATACATGGGTATGTTGACAATTTGGGGGTTTGTCTGGAGTCGCAATTGACTGTGTATAGGTCTACCAAAAGGTTCTGTCAATATATGGAACAATAGCAGATCCTGCGACACAAGCATTAGAGGGCAACTTAACAGTGAGCCGGCTTGACGATGGATTTCCTCCTACCTATTGGCCGGTCTCCGATTCGCATTTCAAGGCTCTGGTTTACTTGACTCCCGGTCCTAACAAATTACGATTCGATTTCACTTCGCCCAAGCTTGCAAACAGCAATAGCTCGAATCCCATACACTCATCATACCTGACTCTCCACATGCTACCTTCTCTCACCGCCCCGCCGTTACAACTGGTCATCCTGTTGGCCAAAGATTCACCCGGAACATTCGATGCTGTACCTGCACGTGTAGAGAGAGAGGGAAATGGCATTGAAACCGCAATCAAGAAGTTCAGAATGGCAGCATACCTCTGGCAAGCGTTCACAGCAGAGCAGATGTTTCGCAACAAGCTTGGAAGACGAGTGTTCAGAATGGAAGAGGAGTGGGTTACAGGAACTTCAAACTACAGGGATTGGGAGAATGGAACAATGAGGAGTGAGGCCAAGATTCACGTCATAAGATGCGACAAGACAGTTGCTGAAATTCGGGATCTCGATCTGGCGCAACAAAATCCCAAGGCCAAGAGAAATGGAGAGCTCTTTACTATTGCTACGGAAGCTGTTAAGGACTACTTCAAACCAATGCCTGGCCAGAAGCAATATTGTTCGGTTTTGATATTGGATGCTCACTGGGATAAAGCGGCCAAGACTATCACTGGTCATGCTGCGCTCGGTGGAGGTGGCGGGGAGATTCAACTTGCCATATTTGGGTCGCAAGCACTGCAAAGTTATCCTTCCAGTATCGAAGAGGTCGTACCAGCTTTCTCGGATTGCACACCAACTGATACCAACTACGTCGCCAATGACTGCAACGAATCTGGAAGCAACTGGGAAGCAGCGAATATTGGAATTGGGGCACACTTGCATGAGACAGGTCATCTTTTTGGCTGCCCACATCAGGAGAGTGGTATCATGCTTCGGGACTATGTGACTTTGAGTCGATCGTTCACTACTCGAGAGCCGTACTCGACCCGGACGAAGTCGAAAGGAGGTTTGGTTCTACCAAAAGACGAATGTACCTGGCACCGTCTGGATTGCCTTCGTTTCAGAGGTCACCCCTGCTTTGCACTACCTACCGATCCCCCGCGTCATAGTGATGATTCGGTTCAAGTTTGGCCGGTTGATAATGGAAATGTCATTGTGACAGCTGCATCGGGAGTGGCATATCTTGAGATATTCACGGAAGGGGATGAGCTTTGCCGTACATGGCAAGAGTTTGGAGACGGAAATGGCAATGGTCCAATCCAAAGACAGCTCGTATTGACCGAACAAGAACTACGCAACCGTCTTCCCGAGGATCAGAGAAGATCCAAGTTGAAGCTTTCTATTAAGTCATGCGCTGGAGGAAGTCGTGAGGTGGAGGACTTCGGGCTTCTCGCCTCGAAAGCTTCAAGATTCAAGCTCTCAAATGGTCAATTAGTTTTCAGGAGCAGCAAATTGGGTCTCTCGCAAATGGACGGATCAAGACCAGAGGAGGTCGTGTTTGATAGCATCCTACAGCAGACGAAGCTGATGACTCAAGTCAGAGTTTATCATGGGTTTGCATTAGATGGAATAGAGTTCTTTTACGAGGACTCCACGTCTCAGCTTTTCGGTAAGAGAGGAGGGCAGCCTGGAGGTAGCGAGTTCAACTTAGGCGAGTTCCCTTTCTTCAAGTCGACTTTCTGATCCCCTTGGGCGCATACTGACTGGACTTCAGATACCCGACGAGGAGAATACATCGCAGGCTTCTACGTGAGAAGTGGGTTCTGGGTTGATGGTATTGCGATCATGACCAGCCTTGGGAGGAAATCCGCTGTGTTTGGCAATCCTAATGGCGGTTCTGCGTAAGTTGAAACTGCTCGTCGACGATATGAGAAATTGCTTACTTGCTGCAGACATACATTAATTCCCCCGAGAGGGTATAGCATCGCAGGTATCACCGGATCTTGCGCGAACTGGGTAGATGGATTTGGTATCCTAATTACTCGATGAAACGTTCTTGTGGAGGAGCAGTTTCATGTTCATCACGAACAAACGACGTGACGCATTGGGCATTTTAGCAGAGATAGAGCAACGATATTGTATAATTGGAGGTTGGGTTCATATAAGAGGTGACCCATCCGAGGACATATGTCGACTTTGCGCTACCGGCATGAGCAAATGGGAGATACATGGGTAAGCCAGGTCGGCCTGGAGTACATAGGCATTCATCAGGTGTCCAAATACCAGGAACTGTAGATGTAATACATACTCGTTGGACTATGAATAAGCCATTCAGGAAAAGAACCTGCCCACGTTGAACTGTGAAAAGAATGCAAACAAGTCATGAGGTTGTCGCTACCGAAGGGTCCATCTCGGCAGTGCCAATCCCTGCTTCGCCTCCCCTGGCTGAGCCAAACGTCATGCATGGGCCTAGCAAACCAAGGCCGGCCGAAAGCACAATAGCACAAGTAGTGACATCCTCTCTCTCCCAACGCGAACTCTGAGCTATTCAGACCCTTTGAACTATCAACGAAGCTCGAGAACGTGTATCTCAACCAGCAACCCTACGAAAATGTCGAAAAGAACAAACACTAATGCCTTAAATGGCTCTACGAAAGGCTCAACAATCGGTGAGCCCGGTACGTCCTCACCCATCATGCGCCAGAAGCTAGTTGTGAGCCATTGCTGATTTGGGATCGCAGATGACAAGCAGAAGAAGCTGCTTCAGGAGAACTCGGGACATTTTACTATGATCAAGATGTTGCATCTTGCTGATCTGATTACCGAGTTGAACGGTAGATCTTCCTCGTCTTAACTCTGCTGGAGCGCGTGCAGGAGCGCATGCTGATGTACTTTGTTTGATAGGCTTCTGCGGCGTCATGTCCATCTTCTCCTCGATGCGTTACTGTCTCGGGCCCCCCTCCGCGCACGCCAATCTCTGGGCTGCGCTGGCTTTCATGCCGTTCGGTCTGTTCTTCGATTTCATGGATGGGAAGGTCGCAAGGTGGAGGAAGAAGAGCAGTTTGATGGGGCAGGAGCTTGATTCATTGGCAGATTTAGTACGCTCCCCAACATCCCTTCATTGCGTACACAGAATGCTAATATTGGCCCCTAGATCTCATTCGGCGTCTCCCCGGCAGCAGCAGCCTTCGCCGTCGGCCTTCGCACACCCGTCGACCACCTCTTCCTAACCTTCTTCGTCCTCTGCGGCCTCACGCGCTTAGCGCGCTTCAACATCACAGTTGCCAACGTCCCCAAAGACGCTACTGGGAAATCACAATACTTCGAGGGCACACCCATCCCGACGAGCTTGTCGATTGCGGCACTAATGGCATATTGGGTGTCTCAGGGATGGATTCTGGATAATTTACCGTTGGGAACTTGGGCGCATGGCACAGTGTTTGAGTTTCATCCTGTGGTGGGACTTTTTGTGCTTAGTGGGGTGCTGATGACGAGTAAGACTATTCATATTCCGAAGCCGTAATTGGGCGCTGGTTTAGAGGTTGGGATGCTTGGGGAGGATGGGGTTTGAGAGAGTAGGAAAATAGATACATGCAAGGGTTAGGAGGTTCGTCGGGCTTGGAATGTGGCGTAGGTCTGATGAGTGTTATGATACCTTTCAGTTGATGAGTTGGTGCGGAGGCACAAATAAAAGCAATGGTCTCTTCTCTTCTCTCTCGCAAGTGGAGGATTGCTCATCTTCGCTTCTCGATTCCAGACAGCTTCTCAATCTACTGTCATCCTAGCATTTCTTATCCCCTATCATCTACTCTCGCCAAATGCTGCATCCTATGTCCTAATTCACTCACAACATACAACTCCTCTCCGCATCCTTAAGTAACCCGAATCTTCCAAACAAATACTGGAAACAATACATAATGGCTTAGGGGTAAAGCTTGTCTTTAATATCCTCTGAGCCGGCTGCCAATTCTAGAGCCGGGGCGCTGATTTCGGACGGTTGTTGCTTCAGAATTGATCTGGGCAAAATCAAGAGTTCAAGTCCCTATTCCGCTAGGAGAAAGCTGCCTTGTCGTTGCCTCAGACCTCTTGAGTTTGTTTGCTTTGCTATATATGTGCGGGGATAATTTTGGTTGTGGTACATAGCTGAGTGCGAGATCGAGATGGCCAAGTGAGTTGCGGCTGGAGGCTGACACTGTTTCTTGTTACTAGATGGATGCTCTTGAGAAAGCGGAGGGTGGAAGTGGCTTGGTTCTTCTATTATGAAAGTGCTGGAAGCATCTTAAGACATTCCTTTATAGATCTCAAGGCCTCCACCAACCAGCATGAAATGAAGAAGATATAACATATCTCTAACCCGACTCAGTCTGCCAGGAGAGCATACTCTCGGCTTGGGGTTGCGTAGAGACTGAGATGGGAGATCATTGCCATTGACCCCTCTTGGGAAGTCGAGACCCGCCACATCATTAGTCCAAGCTGCTGGAATGACTCTAGACAATCTTATTCATTCAAGAGATTTCATTCCGTGGAAGGAGGTATCTCGTAAAAAACATGAATGAACACAGACCAATGCGGTACAAGGGCTCGTTCTCCCTTTGGAACTTCAAAGTCCCTTCACCATCTGCTACCTAACCGTCTTCCCATCTAGATGAGCCACAGTTGACATGAGCTCAAGGCGAACAGTTAACATATCGTGAAGTAATACGATGAGTTTGTACTGCCTTGGTTGAGCATCAAACAGTTGGAAGCACGGAAGAGACATATCACATGCAGTCAAGTTGCCTTCGTCTTTGCGGCGTCTTCACTGTATGAACACAGACATCGATCTCGGAGCCAATTAAAACGGGAGCGATATCTGCTTCTCCACTTGATGCACAACGCAGTCAGCCTAGAGGCGCGGCAAATAGTAGAAAGACATTTAGCCATGAAGAGAAGTTGGAAGGATAGTCTGTACCAAAACAATAAGAGCCGAAGGACGCCAATGTGCATGTGCTTACTGTGACTCAGGAGAAGACCATGTGAGCCATCTCTCGACTCAGCTCCATTGAATTGAGTCTCTGAGACAGTAAGTCAAGTTCAGGTGGTCGAAAGTATTCGATTGTGGGCTACACGAGGTGATTCGGATCCTGTCCCATAATACGGGGTCTTGGTATCATACTTGACCATAGAACTCGGTCTTCTGGAATCGACTAAGCTTTGTTGAGGTTTTAGGGGGCTGGAGTGAGGTGCGAACACTCGAGAGGACTCGTAGAATTAGAATCTTGGAAGTCGTAGATTACTCCCTGAGGAATTGCGAAAAAGCTGATTGAAACGTACAAACGGGAGCCAGGCACTTCTGGGATTTAAGAATCACTCAAACGGCAGGCTTAGGACGAAAGAGCAAAATGTGGACTCCGTGACCTTTTTGATGAAATCCAGATAGCAGCCCTTGGCAGCTATACACCATACACAAAAGCCTTGAACGCCGAGAAATCTACAATTGACCAATGCAGAGACAGCCCGCTCAACCACGCCCTCTTGAAAAGCCACCTCTAGCGCCCCCTCGTCCTCTTGAAGTGAAACCACCACCACCTCTCGAGAATCCACCAGAACCACCACGACCGCCTCTTCCACCAGCACTGAAGCCACCTCTACCTCTCGGCGCTCCTCTACCACCTCCTCGGCCTCCTCGCATTGGTCCACCTCGTCCACCTCTCGCGCCTCCAGCTCGCTTTGGTTTTGGGGCTCCTGGCGGAGGCTTTGGCTTGGGGAGGAACTTTTCTAGGGGGAGGAGCTTGTCACCGCCGATGTAGAATTTGTCGCCGGATTTGAAGGAGGTTGCTTGGATGCCTTCGGTGGGTTTGATGGTGAAGTACTGTAAATCGCGGGGTCAGCATTGGCTTAAAAGGGGACAAGAGAACAGCTGAGCGGGGCTTCGTGAGTCCTAGACTCTCTTCAGGGGATAATACGTAGGTAAAACTTATAATTTCAAGTGGAATTGAAGAGAAATTGCATCGAGAATTACTTACCACTTGATTTATGGGGCCGAGGATTTCGTCAACTTTGCCAATGGATGTCTGTCATACAATAAGTATAGTGAATTTGTAATTGGTAGGGAGAGGACTTTACGCACCTTGTTCTGGAGGTATATGGGCGCATTGAAGTATGGGATCTTGGTGTTAATGGATTCGCAGACGATTTCTCCTTCGCAAGCATGTAGGAAAGTTCCCATTTCTGCGCGCAATTATTAGCGAAACTTCTCAAACTTCCAATCCATAAAATACTCACCAAGGACTTGATCAGGAGGTCCACTGCTCTGCTGGTATCCACCGCGTCCTACAATTCCAGTCAATGTCTGGTTCTTCACAAGATTCTGCGCCAAAAGCTCACCTCCAAAGCCGCCGCCTCCTCGTCCACCAAATCCTCCTCTACCTCCACCTCCTCCGAAGTTAGCGCCTGTACCGCGGCCTCTTGGAGCGCCTCGAAACGACATTGTTGTGTGGTTTTGGTGATTTTCTTGAAATTTGGAAAATTCGCAGAAGAGCTCGAGGAAATATTTAGCGTGGGTTGAGCTAGCGAGGCGGGCAAAGTCACGATTGTTTCGATCAAATCGCTGAGGTATCTTTTACACCGACTGGAACAGAGTATTCAGAAGCCTTATTATTGTCGACCTGGGAGATCAGATCCTAGGGCAGAAACCTTCAGGAAGATTTCCGGAAGTGAAATGGGAGTTAAGTGTGCACGCAAAAGTTCGGGGTGGATTTAGCCAATGTACTCTATAAAATCTTTAGTGGAGGATGGGTCAGAATCACGTTTCTAGGTGTGCTCATATGCAGAACCCCGTGACCGTTCTGCTAATCCAACTCGGTACAAGTCCCTCCCGCACTACGACTTCGCACGGACCAAGTTTTGACTCACCGCGACTGTTGACTCAAATTCAAATTCGAGCTTGGAAACATAGAAAAGGACAACTCGCGCGTGCTCGTCTCATTTTTCACACAACAACTCAACTATTATATTGTCCAATCATGGAGAAAGCACAGGAAGCCGTCGAATCTGTCGTCGATGGTATAAAGAAAGCCGCTATTGGAGAAAAGAAACAGAAAGTTAAGAAGGAAAAAGGAGGGGATGGTGGGGGAGACGCCGGACCTTTGGAGATGAAACCACCACCACAATTCCTCGAGGATCGTCTTCAGCTTTTCCAAGAGTTGAAAGCAAAGTACGACGCGGAAATTGCTGCGAAACCTCGAGAACCAATCACAATTACTCTCGCAGACGGCAGCGTCAAGGAGGGCATGTCGTGGGAGACCTCGCCTGCAGAAATCGCCAAAGGAATCTCCAACAGTCTCTTCAAACGTGCCGTTGTCGCAAGACTGAATGGAGACAACAATCAGTTGTGGGACTTGGAGAGACCATTGGAGGCAAGCTGCAAGCTCGAATTGCTTGAATTCAAAGATGAGGAAGGAAAGAAGGTCTTCTGGCACTCAAGTGCACACATCCTGGGCGAAGCTTCGGAGAGACGGTTTGGCTGCAGTCTTTGCATTGGTCCACCCATCGACGACGGTTTCTACTACGAGATGAGTTTGCCAGGCGGCGCAGCTGTACAGCAATCGGATTGGAAGCCAATAGAGACCTTGGTGGGACAAATTGTGAAGGAGAAGCAGCCTTTCGAAAGACTTGTCCTTTCAAAAGACGATCTTCTGAAGATGTTCAGCTACAATAAATATAAGCAGCACATCATCAAGGACAAAATTAAGGATGGCGAGTTCACCACTGTCTACCGCAACGGTCCATTGATCGACTTGTGCCGCGGCCCTCACGTTCCCAATACAGGCCGAATCGAGAGCTTCGCGATCATGAAGAATTCGGCTTCATACTTCTTAGGAAACTCGGAAAACGACTCCCTACAGCGTATCTATGGCGTATCATTCCCGGACAAGAAGCTGATGGCTGAACACAAGAAATTCTTGGAGGAAGCTGCGAAGCGAGATCACCGGAAAATTGGCAGAGATCAAGAGCTGTTCTACTTCGACGACCTCTCTCCAGGATCAGCGATGTGGCTACCCCACGGTATGCGAATCAACAACGCGATCATGGCTTTCCTGAGAGATCAATACTGGCAACGGGGCTACGACGAAGTTCAGACGCCCAACATGTATAATTCTGAGCTGTGGAAGATCTCAGGTCACTGGGACTACTACAAGGATGATATGTTCGTGTTTCCTGTGGAAAAGGATGTCTTTGCGTTGAAGCCTATGAACTGCCCTGGTCACGCTCGCATGTTTGGTGTCCGTACGAGAAGTCATCACGAGCTGCCAATGCGATTAGCAGATTTCGGCGTCCTGCATCGCAACGAAGCCTCAGGTGCATTATCAGGAATGACTCGAGTCCGGAGATTCCAACAAGACGATGCACACATCTTCTGTCAGGAAGATCAAATCAAGAAGGAAATTGTTGATCTGTTCGACTTCCTGAAGGCGGTGTATGGACTTCTTGGATTCACGTTCAAGATGAAGCTCTCTACACGCCCGGAGAAGTTTATGGGAAGGCGAGAGACGTGGGATATGGCCGAGGAGAAGCTTCGCTCAGCGTTGAACGAATTCTCCAGCTCCCCTGGAGGGACGCCTTGGGAGCTCAACGAGGGAGATGGTGCTTTTTACGGACCCAAGATCGACATCACGATATCCGATTGCTTGAGACGAGATTGGCAATGCGCCACCATCCAGCTCGATTTCCAGCTTCCGCAGAACTTCGGCCTCGAATACGTCACGTCTGAGGCGCCAGTCAAGGTGGCAAAGGATGAAGAGGCAGCCAAGCCCAAACAAGAAGTAGCCAAACCGAAAGCCGAAGAGACGAAGGAGAAGGCGGAAGTACCTGCAGCGGATGGAGCGAAGAAGGAGCGGGTCATCAAGCCTCTCACGCCGGGTTGTGCGAGACCTGTCATGATCCACCGAGCCATGGCAGGCAGTATCGAACGGTTCACAGCCATCTTGACAGAACACTTCGCAGGAAAGTGGCCCTTCTGGCTGAGTCCTCGACAGATCCTCATCGTCCCTGTTGGAGTCGGTTTCTACGATTACGCCAAGGAAGTTCAGGAGATTTTCAAGAAGGAGCGCATGTACGTCGATGTGGACTTGAGCGGAAACACTTTGCAGAAGAAGATTCGTACAGGGCAATTGGCGCAGTATAATTTCATTTTTGTTGTTGGTGATCAGGAGATGAAGGGGCGGGAGGTAAACATTAGATTCCGAGATGATCAGTCGAGTCAAGATCGTGGAACACCTGTTGCTATTCAGGAGGCGGTTGAGAAGCTTGTTAAGCTGAAGAATGAGCGGGGATCTGGCAGCCCTTTCTAGGGTGTGTATGATTAGAAAATGATCAATGAATCGTATGGCTAGATATGAGTTATTGAAAGTCCCGACTTGAAGTTTTCGTCGTAGTGTGATCCTCACGTGGAATAGAGGGTTTAGGACTAGGTTTCCTAATCTATTTCAAATCTCGTTAAACCAAACTATCAAACCCAGATACTCTTCTAAGATTTTGTGAGTAGCTGCAGGTCATCCCACGGGGATTCTATAGGCCGTTCAAAACTTCAAGCTAAATGCGCCGGTATTAGACGAAAGCAAGAGTCATTTCGGGATAAATCATGCACTCTTCCACTGCCTATTATCTTCAAATCTGTGGGTCAGAGGGGGAATAATATGGGGAGTTGTGGTGTGAAGAATGGGAAGCAAGGGCAGGATAAAGGTGTTACGGGGAGTAGGCGGAGAAGACGCTTAACTCCTTAGTGGTGGTTCGAAAGAGTGACGATATACGCTCTTCCCTCGCGCTTTGCCTCGAGTTGCAAACCTGGCTGGTAAACGAATATAACGACGAAGATTCTGATGCAGAAGATTACCACCACCATTGACTGGATTGATGCATGATCCCGATCAGTCGCAAAGAGCGCCAAGGCGCCTCAAGCACTATTATTTATACTCGTCGAGAGATTCAGTCCTTCAAACAGCAGATCTCTCTGTTTTTCCATATTACGCCACCCCCGTATACTTATTGAACCCTGTGAACAATTCCCGGATGTCCCTCCAGCCTTTTCATCGAACTACCCATATCTCTTTACTCATCCCCATTCTCTTCCTCCGCCTCCACCTCCTCCTCAACCCTCCTCCTACCCCCGCTACTCCTCCTCTCCCCTTCCAAATGGTCCTCCATCGTAGTAACCGCCCTCTACCCCACAAAATGCTTCCCATCCTGCTCCGTCTCACACCTCGGACATCTCTCCTTCCTCCTGCTATTCCAAAAACTCGCCTGCCAAATATCATGTAACCTGACATAACGACCCAGTCACTACATCTCTGCCCCACCATAACAATCCCGATACACGCCTAAGGGAACTTGATCTCGGCAAGGTCTGGGGGAGTCTGGTCTCAGCTTCAGCCTTGAGAATGACTGGACTAAATATGATCATCTTTCCCACGTTCCCACTCTATCTTCATCTATCAACTAATCCCAAAATGAAGACGACTCCATTCCGGCCTGTTATTGTGGGTGATCCGCCCACACGTCTATCGATTATATAATATTAGAGATAACTCCTGCAGAGCTCACATCCGAGCTGGTGAGAGGGTTTGCAATGAGTCTGTGTGGAGATTGTGGGCTGAAGTTTTGTGTGTTGGTGGAGTTGTGGGAATTTGGTGGAGCACAATGAGACAACCCATTGGAGGACTACCAGGTAACCGCACCTATACAGCACAAAGCGTTGAAGGTCGCCCAATCCATCCGAATCATCCGTCTACAAACATCCGTACCACAGGACCAACTTTGCTCCGACGGCGCATGTGATGACACGTTATTTTCAGCCACGAATGACCCGAAACGCGGGGCCATAGCCGGAACTTATATAAAGGGGCATCCAGTCAAAATTGCAACTCTCTCTCATTTGCATTCATTGAGAGTCCTCTACTCAGGAACCAATCTTGCACCTTTCTCCTATTCCCTAATCTCACTCCACCCCCAAAAACCTCGATCCTCACTCGTACAGCCTCAAAGCTCCCGAACAGTGGCACCAGCGATGCCTACCCCCGTCATCACAATCGCATTCCTCCTCCCTTTCACCCTCTACCTCCTATTCCTCCAAGCCCGCGTCGTAGCTCTCCGCGCCACAACCACCACCAACCTCGGCGATCGACTCTTCAAGAACAGGAAAGAAGGGAAGGATCCTATGGATCCGGTTGATCCTGACCCGTTGTATCTCGCAACGAGGTGTCACCAGAATTATGTGGAGAATATACCTATGGCCGTGTGTTACTTTTTGAGATTGATGGTGTGTGGGGGATGAATGGGTGTGCTGACGAATGGCTTTTAGCTGATTCTAGCGTTTGCTGTTGAGACTGCTGGCGCTGATCCGAAGGTCTTGTCCTGTATTCTCGGTGGATTTTTCGCAATGCGTGTTGCGCACGTGTATGTTTCCTCCAGACCCTTCCAGCTTTTAACCATTCTTCGGACTCTTTATTAGCCCATCTGCAACCCACTATATAATTGTGAGAGCGGAGCTAACGGATTTGCTTGTGCGTAGTGAACTAGGACTCCGTGGCAAAGATAGCAACGGCGTTGCAAGACCAATGAGCTTTATGGGAACGCAACTCATTATGGCGGGTTTGGCAGGTTGGGGAGCATGGATGGTTAAGGACGAGGTCAGGGCGAAGTTGGGGATTTGATGGAAGTAAAATGCAGGAGGATGCAGTGTCCAAGGAAAAAAAAGGTCGGAGGAAGGGTAGAACGTGGAGTTGAAAGACGACCCGAAAAGCTGAAGTAGCCGACCGGAGTCATGGTCAAAGCAGTCGTGCTTGCTCATCACCAACAACCTTCCAATATGCCCCCCAGGTAAGAAAGAAGTCTGGTAGGAAATTTTGCCCTTCCCTAGCCAATGTGCGCAGACTGACTCGCACTGTGTCTTTCCACTCTAACAGAACTTTGAGCAAGTCAACATAGGGCGCTACTAATTCCACCCAGCCAAGCTTCTCCATAGGACTGGGCAGCTTCTTGAAGCTTATCAGACAACGTGATTATTAGAAGACGAGTCTAAATGTTGTCATGCCAAGAGGCGACCTGCGAGACATGAATACCTTCGAGTCAATATTGATTTTGAAGCGAAGTAGGAAACTTTTGGGAGCTATTCCCGTATTCCGTTAGTCAAGACGCCAGAGGTATCAAGCTAGAAATTTTACTTCTGAGGGATTTAAGTTAGCAGGAAGGAGGAAAGACGAACCCCAATAGCAACATCTGGTAGAACCATTCACTTCCAAGCCTGGCGGGATTGGAAGTGTGAGGTTACTTTCTGGGATGCCAGATAAGACGTATTTTGTTCTGAGTAAATCGGAAATGCAGCGCCTTTCTTGCCATTCACTACCAGACTCCTTGCTCTTCTCAGAGTGCGTAGCTGCGGCAGGGATAGGGTGGTTGACAGCGATAAAGGGGTTGACAACGACAAAATGTTTGACAGCAACAAAAACATTCGATACGCTGAGGGTGCAGATACTTCAAACCCCAAGGGTTAAAGATATACCAAGAGCAAGAGCAGTACCTTTTCCTTCTCATCAGAGCACATGGCACCCGAGTCCTACGGTATTTGAAAAGAAGAGCAAGCTTGGCTGAGTCAAAATGCAAGATTTTAATGCCTTCAAGTCACGTGCGTTGACGAAAGGAGAATTTTTATTATCTTAACGGCAAAGAGTCACTCAGCAACAATGTCTGAATTGCTATCCCTAAGCCTTATACTACGCCCGTAGGGAGTGACGACGAAATAGCTAGCTGGTTAAATAGCTATACATAACCTAGAGAATCCGATGGGGAAATGCTTGAGTGAGAAATTTTGACACGGGGATGAGAGGAGGGCAACCGCTCTGATGTAGAATGGACGTTGTATGATTCCCCCCTACCGCCTATCGAAAGAATAATAGAGGGAGTAACAGGCACAGCTTCAATTAAAGCCTCCAAGGAATGACGCTACTTCGGACATAGAAAAAAGACCACAGAAAGAACAAACCAGGAGTGAAAAATATTCGAATTAATTATTATTATTCTATGTCGGATTGCTCCATGCTGGGTATCATAAAGGAGTTCTTGCGAACGATTCAAATCCCGCCTCCCATCATCCCACGAAAGAAACTCCTTCTGCGGTCCTACATCACTGCACACTTTTCTTCCGAGGGATGCTTGTAGGTGGCACCGAATCTAGCTATCCCATCCATCGTTTCGAGTTCGATCCGCTTTTCTCTTGTCTCCTTGGGAAAGTACTTCTTGAGTTTCTTGATGAGCTCGTCGTCGATATTATCTAAAAATTCGAGTCAGACATCGTCCATTCCATGCTTGTGGATTATCCAAGAATCCGTAAATTTCAATCATTCAAAAATCGTGAACAACTTAGGATCCGCCAATCGTTCACAGATTTTCAACAACCAAGGATATTGAGCTTAGCTTACCTTCAGTAGCCTGCCGAATGACCTGTTTCGTCCTACACATAGGGCAATTGTATTTGAACGTCTTTTGCAGCTCGATCGTACACTTGGTGCAGAGGACATGTCCGCAATTCAATCGTACTGGCCGCCAAGCAATGGTGGAACATATGGGGCAGGTATAATCACCGTCGTCAAGTTGTGGCGTTATCCTGACGATATCCTCTGTTACTTGGGCGCATACCGCTTTAGCCATAGTTTCAGACATTATAGCGTCAGATTGGATGAGCTTCGGGAAGGTGTATGTGGCTCCCAGGTGCGTTCTCTTGTCGAATTCTGTTAAAAGTCCATTAGTAGGTAATCGTTAAGAAAGAGTGAGCAATTGAACTGCAACAACTGAATGTGTTTGAGTGATTGAACTTTCAGTTGCCCACTACATTCGAATTCTTGAAGACGGAAACCCCGTTCATCCAGTCTTTTTGAGTAACTGAACCGGAATTGTTCAGTTAATGTGAGGGCTGAACTTACTTTTCAATATCTTTCCAATCGCTTTCTGATTGATCTCTTGGAACTTCAAGTTCTGCAAGAGCGTAATGTTGATGGAAACGAATCGATCTAACGCTTGACGACTAGCCGGTAGCTTGAATGCTTTGACGAGACCGCGTCTCGTGACTTCGCCTTGAAACCATTCCAGCTGCCGTGCGGCAATAGTGCTATTTCGACTGCCGTGGTCCTGCTCCCTTGTCGAGAAGAATACGCAGGCCTGCAGGTAGATGTCGAAGAGGGCTCTCCATTGATACATATCAGTCCTAGCAAATTTCGAAGGGTGGGTAAGACGAGAGATCTCTTTCGACAACTCAGTGATCTGTTTGGTCATGGCTTTGTGCTCTCCCGCCTGCAGTTCGTCCAGATTTGTGAGATCTATTTGGAGGAGCTCGAAGAATTTTGCATCGAACGTAAGAGGGATTTCGACGCGGCGGATTTGAGAATGGTTGACTTGGTTTGAGCCATCATCAAAGACGCTGGATGCGGGACGAATAGAATGGCTGATCGATTTTGAGCTATCTTCTGATATACTGGACCTCGTTCGGAGAGAGCTATCATCTAGTAAAGTAGATTGATGTCGAATAGAATCGTTGACCGAGTTTGAGCCATCGTCCGACAAGGTAGATGCCCGTCGAGTAGAATTGTTGACTGGGTTTGAGCCATCCTCAGATACTCCTTTCCGTAGATTGGCGACTAATGTTTTGAGGTATTTTCTCGTACCAGCCGATAATGACGCATCCACAGGTTGGTCGCCCTCAAAATAGAGGGTAAGTTTTGGCCGGAAGACTTCATCGCCATCGAAGTTGTACTTGAAAGCCACGGGTCCATCACTGCCTCCCCGAGCCTCATCGGCCTGGACTTGAGCGGAGACCAACTCCTCTGGTTCAAGACCAATCTCTTTCAGGATGTCTTCGAGCTCCCCTTTAACCTTCTTAATGACCTTCTTTAGCGGACCGTATGGTACCGCAGTTTCGACCCAATGGGCAGGAAAGCCCTCCCTGATTAAAGCCTCGTTGAATTCGTGAGCGAACTTCATGTTGAATCACTGATCCGATACGAACAATTCAGTTGCTACGGATACGCGGGGGCTGTGTTCATGACCCGGCGGAGTTGTGGTGACGAGGAATACCGAAGTTTGCTTTGACGGGGAGGAGTATGACTGGGGGACAATGCCGTTATTATATTCGTTCGCAGATATTGAACAATCGGGGGTGGCGTAGGCTGGTCTAGAAAATTTCCGCGATGATCGTCTGGGGAAGAGAATTCGCGTATTGTGTAAGAGTTAAGTAAAATCCTTTAACACTAGTTGAGTCGGTTTAACCTTGATAGGGAGCCAATAAAGTAGTGGGCTATTGGAATTTTGGTGAAGAAGAGTCGGTCGTCAGTCAGTTTTGGCTCTACAGTAGAGAAGGAAGGCTCCCGAGAAAATACCATGTGAAGAGGGAAGGAGGCAAGTCCCATTCTTTTGGGAGGCTGGAGAAAGAACGAGCTGGAGCTTTGTAGTGTATTGTATCGCTGACATCATTTAATGTACGTTCGAGACTTACGATTTGAGCGAAGGAGGAAATTGAGCACGCGACAGTCGGGCAATGTAACGAGAGAAGTCAGACTCGTCCAATGAATGATGCAGTTTACCAACCCCCCGGAAATTGCATGTACCTGACGCGGCGTTCTGAAAAAAAGGAAGAAAATCTTCCAGGGGGGCATGACAGGGAAAATATGGGCGAATAAGCATACCACTAGCCCTATCCGATGGAAATCCTTGACGCCTTCCACCGGTGTCGCAACGGCCCAGCCTTGCCAAGAATTATATTAGTCACATACAAAATATCTTTCACGGGCTTGTCCCTGGGAGGCTTTCTTAAAGAGGGATTTATTTGCGCACTTCGTCATAAGCAAACGTGGTAGCCCATGTTGATTCTAGGCTGCCACTATGGGCGCCGAACAATCCTCCTCTCGAAGTGGCGGGGGTAGGCAAGACGACGGCCATGTGAAGAGGGATTATTATGAAGTCCTCGAGATTGAACGGCAGGCAACAGACGACGAGTACCTCCCCTTTGCTACCACAATAACAACCAGCACTAACCGTCTCACAGAATCAAGAAAGCCTACAGGCGCAAAGCCCTAGAACTCCATCCCGACCGCAACTACGGCGACGTGGAGAACGCCACCGCCAAATTCGCTGAAGTCCAATCTGCCTACGAAGTCCTCTCCGATCCTCAAGAACGAGCTTGGTATGATTCGCATCGAGAGTCAATATTGAGGGGGGATAGTGGGGAAGCGGGCGAGGAGGACCATTATGAACACAATGTGCGCCTTACGAGTACGAGGGATATTGTGAATTTGATGAGTCGATTCAACTCCAGTATTCCGTTCACCGATGCGCCGAATGGGTTTTATGGCATTCTTGCGGAAACTTTCGCGAATCTTGCACGGGAGGAGGATGCGGCTTCTGACTGGGAAGGTATTGAGGCTATCGACTACCCGGAATTTGGGAGTAAGGAAGATAGTTATGAGGATGTTGTGCGGCCGTTCTATAGGGTCTGGATCAATTTCTCTACGAAGAAGAATTTCTCGTGGAGGGATAGATATAGGGCTTCGGATGCGCCGGACAGAGCAACTCGGAGGTTGGTTGAGAAGGAGAACAAGAAATTTCGAGATGAGGGTATTAGGGATTTCAACGATGCCGTGAGAGCACTGGTCGCTTTCGTGCGCAAACGAGATCCAAGATATATCCCGAATTCACAGACGGAAGCCGATCGCCAGAAGATTTTAAGAGATGCGGCTGCGGCTCAAGCTGCGAGGTCTAGAGCTGCAAATCAGGCTAAGCTAAATGAGCATGTTGTTGCGGACTGGGCAAGGACGGAGGAGCCAGAAGACGAAGCACCGTTTTCGGAGTCAGAGGAAGAGGAGGTGGAGCATATTGAATGCGGTACGTATAGTGTTGGTTTGTGGGAGTGCTCTGCTAATAGAATGAAGTTGTTTGTGGGAAGACCTTCAAGAGCGAGAAGCAGTATGAGACTCACGAAAAGAGCAAGAAGCACCAAAAAGCCGTGCAGCAGCTTCAAAGGGAGATGAGGGAAGAGAACAAACGCCTCAATCTTAACGACCAATTCGACAGTTCTCCATCTACACCAGTGGAAGAAGAGTTTGAGAAGTTAGAACTGCAGTCTGAAGATGCAGAAGTCACCAAAGAGGCCGAGATTCCAGAACAAAAGGATGGCGCTGAGGGCAGTGGAGAAGATGCGCCTCAAGACAAAGCCCCCGGTATCAAGCTGAAAGAAGACTCCTTGGTGCCAGAACCGGAGGCGGAAAAGGCATTAAAATCTGCGTCAGATGCCTCAGATATAGATGACGAATACGGCTCCCGCGAAGACGTCGAAAACCGCCTCCTAAACTCTCTTTCCCAAGCTAACACTTCAAATGCCACATCAGCAGCCGTCAGCGATTCCGACAACCTCTCACAACCCAAACTCGGAAAAGCAAAAGCAAAACGTGCCAAAAAGGCTGCGCGCCAAGAAGCAGAGGCGCAAGCAGGTCAAGAGAATAAATGCGCAGCGTGCAACGAGTCTTTCCCTTCGAAGACGAAACTCTTTGCTCATATCAAGGAATTGGATCATGCGCAGCCTGTGCCGAAGGGTGGGAAGGGTAAGGGTAAGAAGCGTTGATTTATGGTGTTCTGGTCATGGGCATTGGTATTGGCATAGCATGGCGTTGGGGGAATAGTAGATCTAGGGGCGTTCACTAGAGTAGATATCATGGCGTGTTTTGAGGGATGAATGAACGTCTATATCATGGATTTACTTCGTAGAAGCTTTTGTAAGCTACGAATCTACAGTTCCACTCCCTTGCTCCTATGCCATGCGCCTAACCAATACCATCCAAACCAGGCGCCCAAGCATTATAATACTACCCTAAGCATTCAAAATGGTATCATCGTCATCCTCGTCGTCAAACGTCTCTACCTCATCAATGGCTCCCTCTCGCTCGTTTCCTAGAGCATGAAGCATGGGGTCTTTATCGGCAACGTGGACAACGGCCTTCCCTTGAACCTCTTGCACAGCCCGTCGCCAGTCCTTCCAATCGTTTTCGTCACGGATTAGGAAGGCGATTAACATGCTCGGATCCATCTCCTTGATATGAATCCTTCGTAGCCTTCTAGTATGACAGGAATCGATGTCTTCCTGGGTGTAGTTGTCCAGATTTGAGGGTAGAGGGAGAGCGGGTCGCGTTTGATGGGGGTCGAGGTAGAAAACGTAAGGGCCTTGGACACCAATGAAGTAGTGTGAGGAAGATGGACGGCCGCTATTCTATGTTAGTTTCTTGAAGACTTTATTGGATAGGGAGACGTACCCAGCAATCCCAATAGATTGAGGCATCTGTAAGGAAGACTTCAAAGCTTCCCAGTACACAGGTGTGATTTTGTCCAAGCCTAGCCGGGTTCCAACCAGGATCAAAGTTGGCTTGAAAATCTGCCCATCAGGCTTGGCAATGCTCATAAATGTATCTTCGTAGACCTCTGGCCCGTCCCCAGTTATATAAACTCGTAAATCCGAAGGTTCATGATCGTTTGTCAAGGCCCTGTAATGTCAGTGTCAAGGTCTAGACCAACTATCGACAACTACTCACTGGATGCACTGGGCTGTTGCTGATGGTCCAAACCACTCTCCAGGATGCTTGCCACAAGCTGTAGCACCGTGTTCGACGAATTTATGGATCGAATACGGAGCCTTTGGATCATCTGCGAATAATGACAAGATCTTTCGTTCTTCGGCGCTCGATGAACCACGACGCCAGTCTGCCACTTAATTAGATTTTGCTTGTTGAGGGATGGAAGGTAATACATGCCTCTGCCCATCCGGAGCATAAGCAAAGAGTTTGCCAATAAACTTTGCCCTGATCTGATCATGCATCCCCATCCCGTATCAGATGTAAATCCGCCTTGTTCCACAAGCTGGCTTCGTAATCGCACCGATAGAGACATTGCCGACAGAGCCTTCGGATCTTGAGATTTGGCAATAGCTGGAAAATTGGATCGATACGTGAGCCATATCCTGGCTTCGAAATCGTCCAAAAAGGACGAAGGCCATCCGCCATCCTCTCCGCCATTTCCAGACCCATCGTATGCCAAGGCCGAATCGACACTGCTTGCCGTGCTTGTATTGCTGTCTGGTGGTGTTGCAGCCTGTGCTAGTGGTTGGGAGTCTGCGAGTATAGGTTTGCCGTCCTGGGGAGGTGTGCTAGGTAGAACTGATGGTGGAGTCTTCTCCGGGACTTTGTATTCCTGTCCTAGGCACCATATCGGGGATCGTGATGCAGTATCGTTGGTAGGCTCAGGATCCCAGAAGTATTGAACGATCCGCTTGTATCTGCCAAAGTCCACAGCCGCCATGTCTCATCGATATTATCGTGCTTGGATGGATGGACGCATCTGTTGGGAAGAATGGCGGGGAACGCGGGGCAGTCGTGGCGTTGGGCACTTGAGGAGATGTCAACGGAGGACAGGAGGTAGTATTTGGTGAATAAGTTGGTAGAATCGAAGTATTTGGAGAGTGGGAGTAGGATAGCTTTCGTGATGTCCTACCTGCTGAGCTCAAGAAACACGGTCGAACAGGCAGCTGATGAGGCCAGTCAGTAGGGCTGTTTCGCTTATGATGGCGCTGATGCAAGGTTCTTGCAGATCTACTGTGGAGGACCTTTCGTATTTAGAGGCATTTCGATCAACGATAACTTTGTTGCAAATTCAAATTCAGATACATTTAATTCATTGGGCGTAATCATTGAATTTACAGGAAATTCGGACATTCACACGTTTTACAAGGTGCGGTTTGTCTTGAGAGGGAAATGGCGCTAGGTCTTATCGATAAGGCTAGTATTAGATGATTTTGTGCCTGGATTTTGTTTGTCTGCCTCGTCATATTGACTCCTAACAACTTTCTCTCCATGGAAATGTTCACCCTTCCCACCAAACACCTGTCAACGCTTTTGTCTTCGTGACTCAAGTAAGTAAACATGCCGCGCGGTGGCAGGAGAGGTGCTCACCGAGGCAATTCTCACCGCGGAGGATCTCGAGGCGGGCGTGGTGGCCCTACCTTGGAGACCAGCTTCATTCCGTTCTCTGGCACTTCTTCACCTAGAGGAGGTCATAATGGTGAGCATGGCCACTTCTCTCCAATGAGAGGTGATGATTAGCTGAATCAATTGCTAAAACCCTCTCACAGGCTTCACTCTTGCAGAGGAGGCGCGCAACACAGAACGACATCAATCAAACTGGGATTGCGACCAGAGACTTAGATATTCGAAGGTCAACTTCGTTAGTGCTGGAAATCTCTCGAGCCCCGATGTGAAGCCCACGGATTCAAAGGATGCCGAGTCTGCCCTTGCGGATATGAGTCTGGACTCCCCCCCGCAAGAAGAAGTTGAAATGCAAGTTGAGGTCGAGGTCGAGGTGGACGAAGAGTCCAACAAGGATTTTGAAGATACAAAATTAACAGTCACG
Organism: Gamarada debralockiae; assembly: GCA_002803225.1. NCBI lineage: Eukaryota > Fungi > Ascomycota > Leotiomycetes > Helotiales > Hyphodiscaceae > Gamarada > Gamarada debralockiae. The sequence continues at coordinate 12,491 of NXFV01002030.1, read as the reverse complement.
AGTACCTCAAATCGCGCAGAGTCTTCGACCACAGCTCCTTCGAATTTTGTTATTGATACGCGTGGCGAGGCCATCAACACTGGACTTCCTCCTCCACGAGTTCGTTCACCTTCACCTACATCTTCGAATTCTAGTGAAGAGGTCATACTATTTACCGGACGCAACAATAAAGGCAAAGCTATTGCGAGGCATACCGAGAGCGCACAAGCAGCCACCAATCCGTTTGACGCAAAGATAAAGATCGTGGAGGATAAGATTCGCCAGCAGGAGGAATTGTTAGAGGAAGCTCTACACCGCAAAATACGTTCGCCACCATTATGCGAGGAGATAATGACAAAATATTCTAATGGATTCGAAACCGTATTGCCTGGACGCAGAAACAGAGGTCGCCGTAAAGGTCATCAAGGCCGCCGAAATACTCAGAAAGCCGAGGAAGACGAAGCCATCATCGCAGATTACCTTGCAAACATCGACTCGGAAGACCGAGAGGTGCTAGCGCAAGCCTCTAATTTTAATACTCGCGAGTTAGGCGGCACAGACGACGAGGCTTGGCAGGATGAGACTGAGATGTCTTCTGGAGAACCTCGTGCTTCGAAGGAACAGTTGAAAGGTGGTTGGGATGCTTCAAATATCGAAGACTTGGACGACCTCAGTACATCTGACGGTGTCATGGGAGAGGTTGAGGCAATCTTCTCCAAGAGGGAGCGTAAGAGCGGAGTGCAATATCTAGTCGTCTGGGAAGGTCAAACCATGGACGAGGCGCGATGGGTTCCTGCTACGACTTTGACGGGAGTTGGTGCACAAGCACATATTGATGAGTTTGAAGCAGAAGAAAAACTCGTCACCCAATTCGCTGCAGTGTCTGACGAAGATGATGATGACGAGTCTATGGATTCCGAAGATAGGGATGATGAAGATGTTAAGGACGAAGAGGACCTCTTGCAACGAAAGATTGACAGGATGGATGACGAACAGATCGCAAGACTTTTGGCCAAGCAAGAGGAGTTGGGTATGGGATCTGACGAGCTTCTGCTCTTTGATGATGCTGCCGACGCCGATGAAGAGGACGGATATACCGCTCCAAACACCAGTTTCAATCCTTTCATACTTTCATCATCGAAGAAAACCCGTTCAAAGCGTCCACGAGGGGAGTTCCCAGCTGCCACGGCGCTTGCTGATGCGTACGACGGCTTTGATGTGATGGACTTCGAGCGACCAAGCCTCAAGAAGAAGCCCAAGGGACGCAAAGGCAAGCTCGTTCTTGACGACGTCTCTGACACAGAGTTGGAAGAATCCATGCAAGCCGCTAGGGACAACGACCGCATCAAGAAGAAAGAGAGGAAGCAAGAACGTGAAGAGCTACGTGCGCAGGGTCTGCTAGGCAGCAAGAATGGCAAGGCGGACCTCAAGCAGAAATACAAGGAAGGCATGGGTATCCAAGCCGTCAAGGACGAGATCAAGCGTTTCTTGATGGGCTCTGACACTACGTAAGATTCCTCTCCAGCAATAATCTCGAGCAATCAGCTAACAAAAGCAGCCTCGCACTTCCACCCATGGATAAAGCCTACCGCAAAATCGTCCACGAAATTGCAAATGCCTTCAATCTGAAGTCGAAATCGGCCGGTAAAGACAAGAACCGCTTCCCTATCTTGTACCGTACGCCTCGCACGTCAGCATACGTTGAAAGAACCTTTGCCGAGGTCGAAGATCGCCTTACGCGCCGTTTCCTGCCTCGAACGGATGTTGGCTGGAACAAATACCCCAAATCTGGAGGAGCTAAGAAACCTGCTCGTGGTGCAGGCGGTTTCAATGGCGCTACTGTCAGCTATCGAGATGGAGATGTGGTTGGAGGTTCAGCACCGGAGTTGGGTGCTGAGAATAAGGGAAGAGCTATGTTGGAGAAGATGGGTTGGAGCCAAGGAACTGCTTTGGGTGCGCTGAACAACAAGGGCATCCTACAACCTGTCTCGCACGTCGTCAAGACTACGAAGGCTGGGTTGGGATGAGTTGGCTTTGTCTAGGTCATGGTGTTGATGAATGTTTTGTGGTGGTTCTTTGCTGGCATATCCTGGCGTTTGGGTCAGTGAAGATGGTATTTGAATGGCGCTCGGGATCCTTCATTGTGTTTAGGTAGCTGTACAAGTATGCTCATAAACCGTGAATCAAGAAGTTGCTTTTTCAGTTAAGATTTGACCATCAGAAAAGCCTCGATTCTGTCAAGTTCACAATGCTTCGCCAAATGCAGTTAAAAAGGGTCATGCTTTCTCCCTTTGTCCAGATCTTGGCTCCACTCCAACTCCAAGGCGTATTTAAACGCGTCAAAAATCTGCCCAAGTTTCAGTCACCAGATTTCGCAGTCTGGGAACGATGTCTGCCTGTTACATAAATCGCGTAATATCCGAAACTTCAAGAATTGCCAATTCCGAACTCCATCTTGAACGTCGTGATTCTTCTGACATTAGAATGAACCGAAGATGCTTCGAAAATCGAACCACAAATAACTCCAGAACGTATCAAAGTTGATGTTCCAACCTGCAAGTTGTCTTCGAAGTCAAAGAAAAGAAATGTGTGATCATGTTTGAATTTGTCTTCGAATTCCCTATCCTTGAAGACGCTTTATTGTACAACCCCACGTACCCCGGAAAGCAGACCGTGAAGACATGTGCCCCCATAAAACGCAAAAACCATCCATAACGCATTAATGACCCGAGGATCTCGGGCTACTCAGCCTCATCACCAACAGATGACCCAAAGCTAAAGCAACCCGGTGTCCTTATGAAAACCCGAACGAGAGAGAAATAAGCCATCTATTTGGTGGATGATGAGTACTTGGTGACGGCCTTGGTACCTTCCGAGACGGCATGCTTTGCGAGTTCACCAGGAAGAATGAGTCGGACACTAAATTAGACGTTAGATAAATGGCGCGATAAGATGCGGTAAACTTACGAGGTTTGGATCTCTCGGGAGCTGATGGTGGACTTCTTGTTGTATGCAGCAAGCTTGGATGCCTCGGTGGCGACGCGTTCGAAGATATCTGATGGACGCGTTAGTATTTGGAAGATGGAAATAGGATTCGGATTGGCATACCATTGACGAAAGAGTTCAAGATGGACATGGCTCTGTTAGAGATACCGGTATCTGGGTGGACTTGCTTCAAGACTAGAATCGGAAAATATTAGTCAATGAAATTGGAATGCGAGACGCGACTTGGAGTCGATGGACCAAATTGAAGTCGATTCAACTTGGTGTCGCAATGTTGGGGACGCGACCAAGGCATCAAACCGACGCGACTTGATTGAGAAGTGAGAACATGCCTTTGTAGATGTATGAAGAGTAGGTCTCCTTGCGAGTCTTGGTGCGCTTCTTCTTCTCGCCAGTGGCGGCGGTCTTCTTGCCAGCTTCCTTCTTCTCAGCTGGGGCCTTGGAGGCGGGGGCCTTGCTGGCGGGCTTCTTCTCTGCTGCGGCTTTGGGAGGCATTTTGATTGAAATTGAAGATTAGACGTGAAGTCGTAAAGGGATTTGTATGATGTTGATGAAAGTGGATGAACTTGAGATGTTGATGCGCGTTGGGTGTTGTGGTCGATAGATGGGGGAGAAAGGGAAAGAAAGGAAGATGGAGTGGGAGTCGCGATCAATTTGTACTTCCCACAGATTGGCGTTGATCGCGGCATCACAAGCTAGGCGAGCGCGCTAGTCTCTTCGGAGACCAAAACAACCACAACGAATGAGGCGATCTGATTGGCCCAAACTCGCTTGATCGCAGTTCTGTGATTTCGACGTGCGGGCACTGATTTCTTGTACTTAAGGAAGCCTCCCCCAACATCTTCCACCTCTCTCCATCCACGAATTTTCATCGACAACATCAGCACCCAACGTTACTACACGTCCGCTTCATCCACTTTCACCACATAACTCACCCAATTTTCATCAACAAACATCCAAATCAATCAAAATGACTGGAGGCAAATCCGGAGGAAAGGCCAGCGGCTCCAAGAACGCGCAATCGTAAGTGTTCTTCACTTTCCTGTCTTTGTTTTGGACCTTGGATGTCTTTGACGCGTCTTTTTTCCATCTTCACCCATCCACTTCGACCTTCAACTTCGATCTTCGAAGTCAAACATCAATCGCATTTCGATTTCGATTCACATTTGCTAACTCATTCGTCAAAGCCGATCATCCAAGGCTGGTCTCGCATTCCCAGTTGGTCGTGTCCACCGTCTTCTCCGGAAGGGTAACTACGCTCAACGTGTTGGTGCTGGTAAGTTCATTCTAATTCCAAAACGCGCTTCATTTCACGATACTAACGCGTCATCTTCAGGTGCTCCCGTCTACCTCGCCGCCGTTCTCGAATATCTTGCGGCTGAAATTCTCGAGTTGGCTGGTAACGCTGCCCGCGACAACAAGAAGACCCGTATCATCCCCCGTCACCTGCAACTCGCCATCCGAAACGATGAGGAATTGAACAAGCTTCTCGGACACGTCACAATCGCACAAGGTGGTGTCTTGCCAAACATTCACCAGAGTAAGTTTTCCATCAGCAAATTTGAAGCACCCGCTAATTCATTTCCCAGACCTTCTCCCCAAGAAGACTACCAAGGGTGGAAAGACTGCCAGCCAAGAGCTTTAGATTTTCTTTCCTGGGTAGTTGGGTTTTCGATGGTCTGCTTTTTATGATAATGGGGTGTCGTCTGGGTCTGGGTTACACGGGTTACTTTTTCCGCGTTATGGTTGTACATTAAATCCATGGCAATGGATGAAGATTGCTTTCTGAAATCAATCTTATGAAAACCGATCATCATTCTGTCTTTTCTGCAAATGCCCTCGCGATTTGATAATACTAATCGTGTAGCTTGAGCTTCGAGGCTTCAATATCGAAGAAAAACGGCTCATCAGCGCTCGAATATTTCAAAGTCGCGCGCAACTTGGAGAACTGCGAGGTACAATAGCGTTTTCCGAAGCTTCAACAGTTCGAATTTCAAAGTTTTCAAAATCTCGATGTCAGGGAAATGGCATTTCAGCGCTTTGGGGACATTTCGAAGTCGCGCAACTTGGAACTTTGAGATAGCACTTCTGGAAGCTTCAACTGGACTTCGAATTCATTGGATTCCACTATCCTCGAGCCATTGAAAAAAGAAGCTCGGACTTTGAAGAGGCGCGACTTGGAGTTGCGAGACATGGCGCGTCTCCGGCTTCAATCATGGGGAGAGGCGCCCAATGGACATCACAGTTTGAGCAGTCTTTTCGAGCTTCCGAACTATCAAAAAACCATGCCGAGAGTCTACAAGATGTTATTTTCAACCAGCAAAAGCCCTGAATGAAAACTATCTGAGATCGGTCGAGAATCCAGAGACTTGCACGGATAAATCGGCAAAATGTTCAAGTGTCACGATACCAAGCAATCATTAAAAAAGCTCGGAAGAGGTTACGTCAATTCGTTTTCTCTACAGATCTAGGGTTTCCAGGTACACTCCGAGCAGGGTTTCGCTTCTTTATGAATTCAAACTGCTGACGTCTGTCTGCTGACTGCTTGAGATCAAAATCTTTGCACTGTTTCCATTGTTCTAGACGTGCAGTATGTACAAATTCCAACCCAATCCCTTTCGCGAATTCTACAATATCATGGGACGTGGAGCTGTATTTGCTGTTAGCTATGCTGCAAATAGCACTGGACGATCTGACTTACGATCGAGAATTGGTGCTGGCAGATTTCGTTCGAATTTAGATCCTAGAATAGCACGTCAGAATATAACTTTCCCAGTGCGTGAAGCAGCTCTCGAAGACTAACCTCCGGGTGCCGTTGGTGCATGGTATGGATCAGGATGCTTCCATTTCTCCAGCAGATCTTCTGCTTCTTGGAACAAAGCCTAGCAACCAGTAATCAGCTCAATTTCCCATATCCGCACGATCATGAGACCTGCCCTCTGTTGTCTTGGTTCTCGAATGTCCTTGTTTGCTTCGAATAACGATCGAATGTACATCGCCTGACCTCTCCAGAGATACCTATGGACCGACCAATCGAGCGCGAGCTTCAGGGAGCGGCGGTAGAGGGATCTGAGGTAGGCTTCTGATCAGCCTGAAGCTCTGCAGAGGAGGAGAAGCAGACTCACGATACGGTTTGTTTAGTAGACATCTTGCACTGATCCTGCGGCACCTGGCTGAGCTTCCACAGCTGCAGCCCAAACTCAATTGGGCTTTCGCGGATTGATTTAAATCAAAGTATCTGGACTGTTACCGCGCAATTGATCTGAGCTGGCGACGAGATCAATAAGAGTCGTTTTGGTGAGGTCGGAGGTAGCTACGGTAAGTTACCGTAATTATTACCTCTAGGGACTAGCGCGTTCGTCGCTTGAAAAGATGAGGCTCGTGGCGTCGAGGCTTGTTTTGTTACGCAGAGGTTACAATATTTTACTACTTAAATCCCTCCTTTAACCTTCCCCCTTCTCGATTCTTCACATTTCCAAAATGTTATCAAGAAGATTACTACTCTCTGCACGCCTGCTCCGTACTACCAGAGTACCTCAGCTGCGATGCTATCCCCTTCCGGTTATCCATCAATTTCGCACCTATGCCGACAAAATCGTCAAGGTCCCAGAGATGGCCGAATCCATCTCGGAAGGAACTTTGAAGCAATGGTCGAAACAAGTTGGAGACTTCGTCGAGCAGGATGAAGAGATTGCAACCATTGAGACAGATAAGGTACCTTCTCGCTGCTGGCAAAGCTGAGCGAATTACACAGCTAACTCCTATCTTTCTAAGATTGATGTTGCGGTCAATGCTCCCGAAGCTGGTACAATTAAGGAATTCTTTGTGAACGAAGAAGATACTGTGTCTGTTGGTCAGGATTTGGCCCGTCTGGAGCTCGGAGGCGCGCCATCAGGAGGTGAGAAGGAGAAGGGAGAGGCGGAACCAAAGGAAGCTACGTCAAAAGACCAGTCGACGTCCTCAGATCCCGAACCTTCGAAGAAGGAGGAATCGAAACCGGAGGAAGAATCAAGTCCAGCTGCTCCACCACAAGAGAAGAAGCCAGAGCCCAAGAAGGAGACTCCGCCGCCAAAACAATCCGAGTCAAAGGCTGATTCGAAGTCTGCCAGCTCTACACCTGCCCTTGGTAACCGTGAAGAGCGTCGCGTATGATACACACATTCCTTGTTCAGTGCTTGCGGTGGCTGACAATCAATATAGGTCAAGATGAACCGTATGCGCCTGCGCATCGCGGAACGCCTGAAGCAGTCCCAGAACACTGCAGCCTCCCTCACAACCTTCAATGAGGTCGATATGTCTGCCGTAATGGAATTCCGGAAACTCTACAAGGACGAGGTGTTGAAGAAGACTGGTGTGAAACTTGGGTTCATGAGTCTATTCTCGCGCGCGTGTGTTCTGGCAATGAAGGACATCCCGGCTGTCAATGCATCTATTGAGGGCGAGAATGGTGGTGATACCATTGTCTACAGAGACTACGTGGATATCAGCGTTGCTGTTGCTACTGAGAAAGGTCTGGTAACTCCAGTTGTGCGGAACTCGGAGTCGATGGATCTCATTACCATCGAGAAGGAAATCGCAGCTCTTGGCAAGAAGGTATGTCAGATGTTTTTGGGCAGCCCTGGCTATGTGCTAATCCTGAATTTTAGGCTCGTGACAACAAGCTTACCATCGAGGATATGGCTGGCGGTACTTTCACCATCAGCAATGGCGGAGTCTTCGGTTCATTGATGGGAACCCCAATCATCAACCTTCCTCAGACTGCCGTTCTTGGACTGCATGCCATTAACGAGAAGCCAGTTGTTGTCAACGGTCAAATCGTCATCCGACCCATGATGTACTTGGCTCTCACCTATGATCATCGTCTGCTCGACGGCAGAGAGGCAGTGCAGTTCTTGGTGAAGGTCAAGCAGTACATCGAGGATCCTCGCAGAATGCTCCTGTAGATTAGAACATATGCATCTTTCATTTGTATCAGCGACTAGCCTGTGTCTAGATCTTGCCATGGGTATCTCCTGCATCATACCTTGATGTTTGTACACTATTAATGATATACCTCATGGCGTTCACACAACTGCTTGTCTTTTTAAATCCATTTCCAGAACTTTAAGTTTAAGTGCCATATCTTCTTCATTCTGAAAACAATTGAATATTGAGGGCCATGTGACTGGTGTGTTGTTGTGTACGACATATTCGTTGGACAAGCCCCCGCTGTTTTCGCACGCACAAGGACTGTGTATCGTAAAGTTACCTTTGGTATAAATACTCGATTCCTAGATTCTACTCATCCTACTTTTTCTTCAATTTCTAGTTGCCAATAGGATTCCCTTCGCCGAGGTCTAGTTCAACTATACAAAATGCATCGTCTACATGAAGGGTTGCTCGCGTATGTGACCGGTGGAAGTCGAGGTCAGTTCCCGCCAAATTACATTTCATTGATGTTTTGCTACATAATCTAACAACCTCAAGGCATTGAAGCTGCAATCGCAGAAAACCTCGCATCCAAAGGCTTCTTCCATAGTTCTCAGCTTCACTTCTCCATCTTCCGTCGAGTTGGTAGGCAAAGTAGCCACCCACCCCGTCACAAATACGCAATGTGCAAATTTTCCCTGTGCAATCGGACCTTTAGATCTCCAACTAGACCTGCCAGTGTCATGTCTCGAGCAAAGCACCATTTCGCCAATTCAGCAACAGGCAAATTCCAGATCGATATTATCATCAACAATACTATCATCAGTGATATCAAACCCATTCTCAATATCACCGCTGAGGATATCCAGACCATGTGCGCAGTCAACGTTCAGAGCCCCTTACTGCTCATCCAGGCCGGACAGCCATACCTCCCTGCTGACCGCAGTGGCCGCATCGTCAACATCATCAGCATCAGCGCTACCTTTGCATTCGTAGGACAATGCGTCTACACTAGCACCAAAGCAGCTTTGGATGCTACGATGCGAAGCTGGAGCAGAGAGTTGGCTGAAACGCTACGGTCAATTCGGTAAACCCGGGGCCGGTAGCAACTGAGATGTGGAAACATGCTGGGGTAGACTTCCACAGCATGCTCAAGCCTTACATTCAGATCTGGCCATTGTCTGCCGCGAGGGATGATCTTGATGGCGTCGAGGCTGTGAAGGATTCGAAGGTTACTGGAGGGAGAGCTGCTGATGTGAAGGGAATCACGGCGGTTGTTGCGATACTCTGTTCTGAGGAGAGTGGTTGGGTTACTGGCTAGATGATATCTACGGATGGAGGAAAGATTTTTGGCTTGTAGGGGTGGTTCGAGATGAGGTCGCAAAAGCAATTTGATTTTCTGCAGTACTCGCATTGAATCTTATTTCGATTCGTATGGCTGATTCTTGTACGAAGACCGAATGCTTTTGCTTTCAACTCCGGCCACGCTTCAACACTTCCTATCCAAGACATCCCAAAAGACGCCCGGTGAAAATTCTAGCACTCTCTCATCCGCTAGGATTTTCTTCTCCGCCAGCATTGCATCGTATCCAACATGATGCTCATATCGAAGATAAATTTGAAAGTCCTCTGGGCAACTGAACTCCAAACGAAGCGTGGGTAAAGTCACCCTGCAAATGATAGGCTATCTCCTCACTACAAATTGATTGATTAATTGATTTATCCTTTTAGCGTCCTGTGTAAGTCGGAGACTATAGTAGGACAGCCAGGAGAGCCTGGACTATTGGCCAATAAAGCGGCCGTCAGGTAGGTTTTGCCAGTCAGTATATACAAAGCCAATGTATCCTAAAGACGGCTGCCTCGCGCACCTCTTTATACTAGATATTAGAGGTCTAGCCCCTAGATATACACCTATTCCCTCTCTTTCCTTCTCCGTATATATCCAAACATCATAGATCATTGTACTTGCCAATGCCTTTCTTCCAGAGTACTTATTATTTAGATTGTCCTAAGTAAGGTATCCTTTATCTAGTCTATACCTGGCTGGCCATAAGCTATAGAATCGTAAATATATGTCTATATAGTCTATAATATTACAATGGATACTCGCATATCGTATTATACCTTATCTAGGCCAATCACGACTATAATTTTGTATCTAGGCTATTTGAACTCTCTTCTAAGATCTTCCCTTGATTTACTTAAGGGCCTTGAGACTATTCTAAGATACCTAAATTGAATAGCAGTTTATTTGCTTTCCCCTTATAAAGGTATTGTAGTCGTGTTTGGCATTATTGTCGCATTTATAAAATCTCTGTATTCTAGGCTATCTAAACCTCTAAAATAGCTGGCGATCTATTACAGCTCCTGCTTGCCTATGCAACCTGTCAAAACACTTCCCTTGGCTTAATCTAGCCTGTGCAGATACTCCTAGGAGTACTGTAGGTTCGTAGAGGGCACAGCATATATGCGTTGAGTCTTGCCCTCCATTGCAAAGTGTGTGTTTTCTCGGAACCTTGGGAGAGGAGGCTGAGGGCCTGAGGAGAGGGCCTTGGGTAATAAGTTGCTGTTAGTGCGTGGTTTGGCGAAAAAATTGAAGACTGTAGAGGATGATGGTTATTGAATGAAGCGCAAACAGCTGCTCCTAGTTACTCTGGAAGTTATACCTCCTTATTAGAGTATAGAATTCAAAATGAAAATACGAGTGGGAGACAAAGGTAAAGGCAGGTTATATTTGTACAAAACGCAAATAATCAGAGCAGAAATTTCACAACTCGCTTAAAAAGGAGATTTCTTAACACTACACGCCGAACCCCAAATTTACCCGGAATCCGGCCCCTATACCAAGCAGAAGCAGCCTATGACAGTAATTATTTTATCCAAGCTGACTCCATCACACTTTAGTCGCTGAACCCCACTTCTTGATCGTGTCATAGCTCTTCATCGGGGCAGGCGCTCGTTTCGCGGAACTCCCCCGCAATGTGTATGTTTCAGTATCAAAGCAGGCCTTCTGTGAAGGTTGCGAGCACAATGGCCAGAGTTGTTTCTCCTCCATATCGCAGAACAGGCCCTCAGCCTCCGAGATCACATCTGGTCCATAAGAGTTATCACTATCGCATAATCGGCTCGCCGAGTGTCCTGGGTATGAGCTCGAGATCAGCGTGCTATTGAAGGCAGGTGAACGCTTGGTAACGTATTTCTCGCTCCGTTTCGGCGGCGCGGCAAAGCCATCTGGAGATGGCAGTCGTACAGGATGGATTGCTAGGCCATCCGTTCCTACTTGAACCAGGCTGTAATCCGTCTTATCAACCCCCGCAACGAGAACCGCGTCAGGAACGAGGTCAGTGCCATCCGTGGTATTGTATTGTAAAGGTGGTAGGAAGAATGGAGGTGAGATTTCTTGGATTATTGTCGTCCAAGCCGAGAAGCGGGGTGGGCTGTCGCACATCATAGGCTGGCTATCATTATACACTTGCATTTGTGCGGGAGTAATTTGACTGAAGTCGGTAATGTGAAAGCTGAAACCGGAGGTTCGAATTCCGTTGTTGGAGTCCAAGCCGCTGATCCAGATGCAGTCTGACCGGTAGTCGTTAGTACTTGGTGTACTGCCCACTGTGGTCTCCGACCAATGGAACTGCATCCCACAGCTCTCCCCTACATCCCCAGTCCAACCCCAGTTGGTATCGTCATTGGGATTTTTGAGGCCAATGGCAGAGATGCACACTGCATCCGTTCCAGTGGCATATATAGCAACGTATTCTGACTGTACGTTCTCCACGCCTTTGTTGTTCTTGATTGGGATGGAATTAACTGAACCTGCGGGCCAAGTCTTTTTAGAATTGCCACCGTCAGAGCCAACGAGACGACCGTCGACACTGAAGACGCTAATAGCGGGTATATTTCCAGCGAGGTTGTCCGGATCCGTGATCGTAGAATTCTCCGCGTTCCCGATTGCTACTGTAACTTGTGTCACAGCCACTGGAGGCTTGGGAACAAATGATGCTCCAAAGTTTGCTAGTCCGAGAGCGCCGAAGACCCCGCTCACAATGTTGAACGCACCACCCAGAGCGGCAGCTGCCATTTTATCGTCTTGAATTTGGGATAGAGGAAGGAGAGCGTATCGTAGATTTAAACCGAATTAAACTCGTATGATAGAGTGATGTAGGTATAATGATATATATGAAAGGCGAGTGATCTGAAGAATACCACCTTGAGGAGATATTTATGCTCAACAGTCGACAAACAGAGTCAATCAAATATAGCACTGCTCGTGGTAGAGGATCAAAATCTTTGATTCAAGAGACACCAAGAATAGGAACCAACTGCTCTGTTGGAGTTGTGAGACCGCAGATTTAGAACTGCGAGGCAGTATCGAGGGTTTACGTGCCGACACCTGTTGCCCTCGGTGCGAAATAAAAGAACATTCCCACTAGAGCTGTCTTCTGAAACAATGAGGCCAGATTCCAGCTTTTTTTCCCACTAGGATCTAAACTCCAACGCTCACAGTTAGTATAAATTTGGCGCCAACCTGCGCTTAATATTAAATCTTACACGCCGTTGGGCTACAGACCCACGGCCCGGCTGTGCAACACCCGCGCTTA
>NXFV01002016.1:0-91805 GCA_002803225.1 Gamarada debralockiae | reverse complement strand
GGTAGGGGGGGTCTGATTAGTAGTACTAGTAGTACTAGCAGTTCCAGGCTTTACTAAGGCTAGGGCCTTAGTCTTAGATTCGATATTACGTGTAGCATTTTCTAGGTAGGCGACTTAAGAGGCTATAATATTGGATGTCTTGTAAAGCTTCCCTTTTTCGGTATATTCGCAGAAGATCTCGAGTAGGTCTAGTAGCCTAGACTACTTATCATATGACTTGGTAAAGCTATAAGCCTGGAGGAGTAGGTCCCTAGCCTCTAGGATTTTAGCCTTAGCTAGGGAGGTGGATTCCTAGGTTCCTAGGTCCTGGGTTCTGTGGTCCTGAGTCCTTGGTTCCTTAGTCCTAGGCTCCTGGCCCTAAACACGTGATTCAGGGGGTCCCCGTTTCCTATTTAGGAAGGTAGTATAGTCTGAGGCTGAAAATCTAGTTAATGACAGGTGTCCTTTTCCAGGTTGCTGGCCTGAGGCAGGAATTCCAGTTGGTGACAGGTGTCCTCTTCCAAGGGGATCAGAACTGAATTCGAAGGTAATAGGACGAGTAGCTGTGCTAGTAGCTAGGCCAGTAGGTAGGGAAGGTAAGATAGGGCTCGAAGGCTCTATTTCTATGTCTGATATTAGGTCTAGGTGTAGTAGGCTAGAGGGGGAGGGGCTCGAGGTTAGGGGGCCTTCGTACGAGCCTCTAGAGTCGAAATCGGTGCCTAGGGAGCTAGCCATTAGTCTAGGAGGGGGTGCACTATTTTTCTAATGAAATATAGGCCCTAAAGAGTGTTTTTCCTGAAGGAAGGAACGAAAACGAGTGAATTGGCGGAGTTCTAGTTGAAAAACGAAAATCTCGAAAAAAGATGACATATAACCCTAGTAGTATATTAATAAGATATAAGGATTATACTATATATCATGAGGTGACGTTGGAAGTCATGTGCCGGGGCAGGGGCCATTGCTACATGTGAAGCACGACGTACAGTATGATGTTGCACCACAGTCATCTGCCTGACATTAGCATATTAGCACCCTATTCTCTGGCCTACGGGAAAAGAGCAGGGATCAGTCTATTCATAAAATGAGATACACTGTTACCCTCTAATTACCCACCAAGCAGCCTTACGTGGCTTAACCTATCATCATCACCCTCTAACAAAGTTCAAATTCAATTATCTTTTTACTACTGCCCGATCAAGCCTTATAGCTAGCTACAACGTACAGGCCCTATTAAACGTCAATGCACAGATCCCTCGCCACTACTTAGCACACCACTTTTTCCACTGCTGCTTTTATAAGTGTTGTAAAATATACTATTGTATTGTGTCTCGATCTCTTCAAAGGTAGGAAGAGAGCAGTAGTATATATACATGGAGTGTTTGCCACATGACCCATATTCGCCACATGACTCAACCTATCGCCACATGACTCAACCTTGCCACATGATTAGGAATCCAACAATAAGGATTACTTGCAATTCAACTATTTAAAGTGTTTATTTCTACTATTTTGTGTATCCTCTATGTGCGTCTTTGACATCCTGACAGCGCTGTGGCATCGTATGAATTATATCCCTGATCTTTGTATCTATAATAAAATCCTATACTTCAAACACAGCTACCTTAAGTCTCGCCTATATAGCTCATATAGACTCAAGGGTCCAATTACTTTAAGATATCCTTTATCTTATTCCAAATCGCCTTTATTAGCGAAAGATCAAGTAAAAATGGTGGCCAAAAAATTGGCTAGAACCCACGTTATGCAAAACCTCTAGGGTAAAGCCTATACTATGCCGCGGCCCACTGTCTTGCTAAAATTAAAGCCATAGATAAGTTGAAAGATAGTTAGTTGTAGGATAGACTAATAATTTATTCTAAGTAAGAATCCATAGTGATTGTCTTCCACTCTTATTTCCAAAAGGTTCCTAGTCCTTTTTTTATATCCTACTAATACAGCCCTAAAACATTTATTTAATTTTCCTTTACTGCTTATAAGAGACACAATCTAAGCAGAAGAGCTCTGGTTCTCTAATTAGCCTTGTTACCCACGATCTTTTATAATACCTAGGCTAAACTCAACTCTCGTCACTCTAGCAGATTGTATTCTATATATCTGAGGTCCAATTCTTATAGTCAAGCGCCCATTAGAGTCTTTCCGGTAATTCTCCTTGGATAAGGGTGGTTTCTTCCTATATACAGCTTTGTAATACCCCTCCTTCTTTAAAGTAGCTCGAATTGCCTTCTCACTACACCACCCTTCCCATCCAAGCCATTTTGATATTTGTGCCTATATGACTTCTCGAGTAAAAGAGCTCGAAGTTACCTATTGTACGAGTTCCTTGCGCCACGGGGTATTATGAGGGCGTGGGCCCCGAAACTGGCTCATAGACATCAACGACCCTCAACATCAACTTATTTTTCAAGACCGAGTGCACTAATTAACAAGGCCGACCTAGGGGAGAGGTTCCGAGGTTGCGAAGGCATTGTGCGGACACGCATCTCGTTTAATACGCCCCGCATCCCCACCACTAGAAGTGTCTTCGGCCTCATCATTAGAATCTGCCTCGTCTGGCTCGTCCTCTTCGATGATCACCGGCCGGTCTGCGTATCATTAGCAGACTGCTTGCCATAGGAGAGAGCCGATGATTAGAAAGATTCTAATTGCCAAGAGACGAGCAGGGAGGGGGGAGGGGGGGAGTGTTTAAATGCCTAGCACAGCGAGATGTTGGCGAATGGTTGGCAACGGCAACCCGAATTGGTTGACCTCGTCATATGCAAGCAGGTGACAAAGCTGCATTTTGACCGGAGGACTAGCCAAAATCATCGGCGTCCGCGGAAGGCTCAGACTATGTTGAGTAGCGATAAGGAAAGTCTAGGAAGGCGAGGGATAACCGCTTCTTGACCAACGATAGTCAGAAGTCCAGATCGCTGGTTTCGACTGGCATCGCTTAAATGGGAGATGTTTTCCAAGACTGACAAAAATCATAGTTCGTCGTTTCACCCTCGAAAGCGCAATAGCCTAAAAAGAGGATTCACCTTAAAATATTACTCTTTTCTTATCCACCAACGGCGCTATGACTGAACAGCTACTACTGAGTACAATTCCTGATAGGCACTAGTGAGTTACATGACGTGTTTTTACTCGGCCAACCAATTACGTGCTTTCGTGCATTCACATTCACCCTGGCACAGCAGTTTTTGTGGATGTTCAAGCATGAGATTGAGACTGGGATATATGTAGGTTTCTCTCAAGGATTCGGTCACGGCAGCCCTAAAACAAAGTGTTTGCTGACATGCTTAATCAATCGTGATGGCAAGCTTGCCGAAATGCTTTTGGTCCCACATATATTGGTAAGCCCTTTAGTTCCGTTAGCCATGCTCCTCTTCTTGCCATGGGGTCGACTTACTCCTTGACCTGCTCGAGTGTGAAAAGCTTATGATCAACAACTGGCTTGATGTTGTTCGCCTCAATAGCGCCGTTCTGCAGATGTTAGCATCATCCATCAAGAGCCTGAAGGAGAAAGTCTACATACCATATCTTCGTGCTGAATTCTAGATCCGACGAAAACACCTCGGACTGTGCAAATGTTGCTCAATGCCTCCAAGAAGCCTGGTTGCTCCTTTGCATTGCCTCCAACGAATCCAATGATGGAGATGACTCCGTCCAACTTGATCGCCTTCAATGATTGTGCCATCGTTGTGGCCCCGCCAATCTCGACGATATGATGAACACCCAATCTCTTTGGCGTTAGAGATTTGGCTTTCTCTCCCCAGTTTGGCACCTCCTTGTAGTTGATAACATAGTCAGCGCCAAGCTTCTTCAAGACCGCTGCTTTTTCAGCAGAGCTGGTTGTGGCAATGACTGTAGCGCCAGCGGCCTTCGCGAACTGGAGAGCAAAAGTGCTAACCCCTCCAGTTCCCTGGGTGAGAACGATATCTCCGGGAATCAATGGCTTAAGGCCGTACAAGGCATTCCATGCGGTGACGGCAGCGCAGGGGAGGGTGGCTGCCTCGATGAATGACAAATTGGAAGGCATATCAACGAGACCATTCTCGTTGAAGACACCATACTGACGCAGGGTCCCGTCGAGCATGCCACCAACACCACTGCTGATAGATTCCGGCGTGTGGGTTCCGCCAAGGTGACGCTGATTGAAAAGGGTGACGACTTTGGCGCCAGGAGCCCAACGGGTGACCTTTGAGCCAACAGCAATGACTTCACCGGCTCCATCGGAGGCTGGAGTTACACCATCCTTTTGGGGGAATGGATACGTGCCCTTAAGAACGGATTAGCCGGGCGCAGTTCGTAGTTGAGTTTTGAGTTTAAACTTACCTTTGTGATAGCTAAGTCGCGGTAGTTGAGAGATGCTGCGTGAAACTTGATGAGGACCTCATTATCAGAGATCTCAGGAACAGGAGCTTCTTTATTGAATTTCAAACTGTCGAATCCGTTCCGACCTTGGACAAACCAAGCTTTGTTAGTTTTAGGGATTGAAGTAGAAGACATGATTGTGATTGCTGGTTGGTGTTAGAGGATGACGATGATAGCTTGATTCACGTAAGCTGCCGGTAGGTAGTCAGAATAAAATCAAAGGGTAACAATGTATCTTATTTTTATGAATAAACCGATCTCTACTCTTTCCCCGAAGGTCAGAGAACAGGATGCTTATATCATGATGTCAGGCAGGTGATTGTAATGCGACGTCATATCGTATTATCACACCACAACCTAAATGAACCTTAATTCCTTGTGATTATAAGGGTAATCAGGAGACCCTTTACCAGGGCTTTAGCCAATAGATGTAAACGTAGAATCTCCTCGAATTAAGCTATTTATAGTATATCTTCTCACCACTCACTGACCGCTTTCCGTATTAGTACTTCGTAGGTCCTCCTCCCACATCAATCACTACTTGACATCTCCTCCAGCACGAGTCAAATAAAGTCTGAATATAGCTGCCTGGCACTACCTCCCATGCCTCCTAAATTATAGCTCTTAACTACGCAGTTGGGACCTTTGCAGCGTCGTAATAAACCGTATAATATCGCCGTTAAATATAGTCGTTCATCCACCCTCCACACGTGCTCGATAAGGTTCAAATCAGGGGAGTATCGAGGCCATTGGATAAAGGGAATTTGGCGCAATCGAAGGTCCTCCTTTGTAAGTTTCGAGCGATGGCAGGAAGCATTATCTTGCATCCAAATATAGCCTCTCCTCTCTAGAAACAGCTCATTCGCATCCAAAAAAGCTTCGATATTGTTAAGGATCAATGCATCATATCTGAATTCATAGACCCCCATTCCTTCTCCTAAAAGAATGCTTGCCTTTTCCTTCCCTGCAACAATTGTACCATAAAACATCTAGGCAGGCTGCTTGCCGTATTTGTGCTGA
Organism: Gamarada debralockiae; assembly: GCA_002803225.1. Lineage (NCBI taxonomy): Eukaryota > Fungi > Ascomycota > Leotiomycetes > Helotiales > Hyphodiscaceae > Gamarada > Gamarada debralockiae. The sequence goes on along the minus strand of NXFV01002016.1, from coordinate 86,435 downwards.
AGGCAGTCAGCCTCGAATCGATCGCTCCCGTCCTCCTTCACTGTGACATATTGCTGTGTATGCCCCCCTCCATATGTCCAGACTTCGTCAGAAAAGATCTGTTGCATCAAGCATTTGGGAGTCTATTAAATACCTTGTAACACGAAGGCTAATCGTTCATCGATTACATCACGATTAGTCGAGAACCCCTTTCTTCTCAATACTCTTCGGCCATATCCAAACAGCTCAAAGGCTGTATAATCGCCTCATCTCTGTGCCCTGTAAGCCGAGTTCTGGTGCAACCGAAGGAATGTGTCGAAAATCAATCCGCCAATGAGAAGAAGATGCCAGGAGCCATTGTTTAAGCTCCTCACGCTTTAGCGTACTAATCTTTGGCTTCCTCCCCCATTTGTGTGTTTGTGGAGTAAATCTAAGGGATCGAGCGGCTCGAATCTGGCAGTCTGTGAAACTGTACTTTGCTCGTATCTCATAAAGGGAATATCGAAGTCGAGAGCAGACTTAACTCGGATTCGATCACTGCAAGTCGTTCGAAGAGCGTATTACTGAGGGGAAGGAGTTTGTATAGCATCAGGATCAGGAGATTGTGGCCTCAGGACATTTTGGGAGTCCCACGACTGCGTAGAAGCTCGAGAGGGAGGGTAGGAATGTCCTGAGAGTCTAATATCTCAGTGACTCGAGACGTCTTTGGCGTACAAAGAAGTACTTGGATATCCATTGTTGTGTTCATAATTCGAGTTAGAGTTAGTGTTAATAGTAATGAATCTGGCGATATACTACTGCCGGCAGAATCTAGTAACGTGATAAATAGTCTCCTGATTACCCTTGTAATTGCAAGGAATTAAAGTTCATTTAGAAGGGGGGGATAATACGTCATGCTTCACATGTACAATGGCCCCTGCCCCAACACGTGACTTCCGACGTCATCTCATGACAATTGGGATGGTAGCAGAAAGACTTGATAGAGGTAGAAATGCAGAGGTATTATTTGAAATTGAAGCTGAGAAACACTGGCTTAGAGAGTTATTCATGTAGCCGTAACTCCTACTGTAGCTCGACATTGGAGTTACGTGCAACCCTGTGACAACACAATTGCTCAATCCCCAGTTTTCAGGGAAGTTTATGGGTTCTTGCTTATGCATTACAAATTGATGCTGAATAATGCCTGGATGGACTAGGCTAGTTAACTGCAAATTAAAGGATTGCGTGTTCCTTGGGTCTATTCTTCTGTTTAGAGTGGTCCTTGGGTCCGCAAAGGGTGGTAGCGTTGTGAAGGAAAATAGTATTCCGAGCTTGCCTGACTCAGCCCCGACGAATTACAATCTGCAGACTTTTCCGTAAGTGGGGAACTACACCTGTCCAAGGGCCGGTAGATGATGAGACGTGCAAGTCGCAGGAAGTCAAGAAAGTGTGGAAGATTAAATCAGAGAAGTAGAAGTAAGTTAACGAAAGAACGACGACAACGGACCGATGTGTCGTACAGAGAGATTATAACTACAATTATAGCACAAGAGCACTTCTGTGTGAGTTGAAGATTGAACGGAACAGGGAAGTCATCCGTTTATGTCAAGAGCGCAACGCCAATAAATTCGTAGTCGTCGCGTGGAGAAATTGTCGAATCAGACGATATTGTGTGGTAAAATCATGTATGTATTGATGTCTCTCAGGAAGGAAAAATTGGAGGGTTGCCAGAACCCGAAATATGTGTACACAACCGTTGCCATAGCAACCAGTTCATCTGACAGAAATAATAACTTGCTCCTGTAAGTTTACTTACCTCGTCAATAATTTTGATTTTCTGCTCGGTCCCTTCACCGCCAGAGCCTCGAAGGTGATATGCACCTCGACAACAAGTTCCGAGAAGAAGGCCGGGCAGCAGAGATCTCTCCATGAATAGTCCTCCTTCATCTTGCGCACCGTCGCATTCCTCCTCCCGCGTCTATGGACAGCACGTTGTCTGACGCCGCAACGGTGCGTGACATATCCCGGAATCTGAAGTAACTGACTGAGGCCTTTCGGGGTCGATGGTACTATCTTGTTGTCTGCCCCTGGTGTTGAAGACACGGAAGCATTTCTTGAGAAAATGTGAGACAATACACGGCGATTGTCTTCGGTGTCCTTCGTCTGTCCGACCCGTTTCGGAGGCCGCGGTGGGCCGTCTCTCCGAGAGCCAGCGGTGCCATATAGCTCCGAATCGATCGCGAATTATCGAATTCGACACGAATCGAACTGCGTTTTTAAATTCGAAATTCGATCGAATCATGTCACATGACATGATTTCTTAGGGGGAAGCTCGGCAGCTGTCTTTAATCGGTCGGCTTATCGGACGCCGCGCTCGCTTAATTTTAGCTGCCACTGTAATAGGATTAGCGTGTAATTCGATTCGAATATAACTTAAATTCGTGTTGAATTGAATGTACGCACCCGCTATTCGATTCCAACGGATCAAATTTATCTGGATTCGATTCGATTCGACCGGAGCCCTAGCGATGTCGCTCGTACTGTATCGTCATAATCTCTTTGTTATGAGAAGCATGGAAAAATAAATAAACACGCAACTTCTTGTATTATCCACAAGTTATTTCTGACGAAAATCTCACCGTATGTAGCGACACATAAGCAGACATGAAAAGAAAAAGTCTGTTCGCAATCTCTAGCCTCATTCATACCTCCGAGGCCACATACCACCGTTGCTTTCGAATCGTGCAAGTTAGAAGTGAGGTTTTCTCGTGGGGCGAGGGAACGAACCTGGGGTATTGACGGCCCTGACTTGAGGAGCGAAGACGAGGGGTTGATGAATGACAGCTGATGTGGCAAGGCTGAAAAGTATTGCTGCTAGCATGGTGACGATGGTTGAGAGATGTATGTTGATGGTGTGGGCAGAGCAGAGTTGTTAGGTTTAGAGGCGCGAAGATGTGCAAGTGTAATGGTTTGAAGATGAGATGAAATGTCGCGGAAATTGGGTTGATCTGAAGTTTTCCTGATTGGCGAGAATCTTAATGTTGAAGACGAGCAATCGGTCTATTATGTGTTGAAGTTGAAGTGAGAGAAGCAGGCGTATTTTGTGCGTAATGTTCAGAAAAGGCTGGTTGGATAAAAAGTTTGATGTGGCAAAGAACCAACGGACTCAGGATGTCGAGAGAGTGGCCGCGGAAGTTAAGATGCATGGGTGAGGACCTAAGTGGAAATATCAAACCCTCTCTAGCGGGATTTTGGTGTACATGTTAATTGCTTCGCAGGCCCAGCTCGAATGGCTCTTCCACTCGATACTGGTATCAAGGAGAGGAAGGCTGGCAAGATATCGAAGGGGGAAGAAACCGAATCTCGAGGTTATCGGCCAGATCGAACGAGCAAAGATAATTCACTCAAGCCAGTAGCCATTGATATGAAGGAGGAAGTCAAGTCAGAGATACCAGGCTGGGGTGGCTCGGCCTCAACGGTATCCATAATGTCCTCATCGGATCCGTCAAGCACTTCTTCGTTCCTGGCGACCCTGTTCTGAGGCAGCGGATGCTGGACATGGACAAAATACCACCTTCCACGAGAAGGTTGCCTCGCTGGAGGTGTTATTCTGTGCAACAAAAATCACCAGCAAGTCGCGAAGGGGAAAATGGTATGAAACCTTCGCCGTGGGCTCGGAATTAGAGCAATTAATTTCCTCCCCCTCTCACCAATCATGAACCCCAGCCTCATCTAGATACAGCAAAGCCAACCCCGCCAGCCTCATAACCTTCATATTCGTATTTTGCAAACCACAAGGAGCCCTGTTCCTCCCACATGAATCCAAGCCCCGAAGTCCATCCTAACAAGAAAATGCAAGCAGCTGGGTATACTGATACAAAGCCAACGCCAGCAAAATGTAATCCAAGCCAAGTCCGCTCCGTATGTATCCATGAACATAAAACGCCAATCCGAAATGTTTCTCGCTCCGCTCCGCTCCGCTTAAATGATGTATGTGATCATCGAATGTGATGTGAAGGAAAGACATGAATGGAGAAGCGTAATCCGTATAACCATAGCCTCGTCATATCAAACAAAAGAAACTAACTACCTCGTCCGACTCGTGAAATAAGATTATGAGGCGTGAGGAGCGTTATTCGGGTCTCAGAGTGTCGTCCCCATCATCCTCGTTAGCCTCGTTTTCTAACTCCGCCTTCCGAGCAGCTCTCTCGGCATAAATGCGCTGCTTGCCCGCCTCTGCTGCTTGCAAGCAATCGATATACGTCCTGAACTTCACGATTTCGCGAAGCAGGTACGAAGATTTCTTCTCCCAATTCGCCATTGCCTTCTGGGCATTCGGATGTCGTGGAGTAAACTACATTCGTTAGTGTTTCAATGACAATAGACTATGGACAGAAGGTGGCGACCTACAGCAAGGAGCATCGGACTGCGCAATTGATTGTGCTTCTGCAACTCCTCCTCAATACCAGCCACGTACGCAAGCAGCGTCTTCAGCTGATCCGGCTCCATCAAATTGCTGGCTCGCATGCTCTGCGTTGGCGGTGTCCAATCTGAAATCGCGACTCTGTCACCAGGTAACCTAGAGCGTATGTGCCCGCTGCTGTATCCTTGATCGAGACTGGAACGTAGCGAGCTATGCATGCTTGGTCTGGCGCCGCTGGTAGATGGTCTGCTTGATGTGGATTCGTTGATGGCGGTCACCAATGCGTTGTTGACGACGGTATCAGACCAGCCGTATTCGATGTTGCTGATGCCACCGACCAAGGGATGATTCGAAAGTCGTGCGCTCCAGTAGTTGGCTGTTGAAACAAACTCTTTGACAATGTCTGGGGTGCCAACTTGGAAGAGGTGAACTGCTCCAGTGGGAAGGGAGAGAGCCCAAACGTGTGGGCGCGCCTTCGAGTAACCGGGAGACGGCAGAGCACTGGCAATTGTTTGGCGAAGTAGGAAGGAACCCAAACTCTCCGCATTCTCTTGCCAATTTCCTCCACCAACGACGCCACGAGCAGTTTTGCCTTTCGACTTGTTTCGCATGCTCTTGGTTGAGAATGAGAACAGACTCATGTAGCCCTTCTCAATAACAGCGAAAACCTCGTTCCAGTTGCGATCCTTCGCTTTCTTGTCGAGAGATTCCAGATGATGCTTGTGCTTCACAATTCCTTCCTTAGCCCATGGTGCACCAGCCAGTTCAAGAGACTCGTCTTCGAGAAGAGGCGCCACACGAAGTTCATCACTGCCACCACTCCCTGTGCTGCCAATCGTCTCCTCGCGGATAATAGCCTGGCTCAAAGCATTGGCAAACCCAATCGATTGCTGGTAATCACCCTGAGGCCAGCTTGATCCCAGTGAGTCGACTGACATTGAAGTCTGGGTCTTCCCAAGAGAGTATTTGCTCCAGGTGCTCGATGAGACAGATGGGCTCCACATGGAGGATTGATCATCTAGGCTTGTCCGACTAGACCCCAATCCTGAGTTGGGGTATAACCGAGGCCGTGAACGATTCTTGTTGGCAAATTTGCCATTCCCAACGCGTACTGTCTCTGTTGCTCGACCTCTCATGTAGGACTGAGATTCCGATGGTGCTTTGCTCAGCACACTGGGCGTACGTCTCAGCATACCGTTTGCGAATACGGACAGAGAGTTCGACGAAGTTGCCTGTAGCTGCGGCTTCTCGGTAGGTGCACCGAATAGCGGTAGACGCTCATTCCGGATCGAATTGTAGAAATCTTTCAAAACGACCTCGACCTGGACTTCCCAAGTTCGGAGAGTGCCATGGAAGGGTGCTTTTACTAAAGGTCCACAATCGTCTACGGGAGTGTCATAATCCAAAGGAGTTGGCGCATTTCCAGGAATTGTATCCGAGTCCGCTCGCGCGGGCGGTTTGAAGGACGACCTCCATGAAGGCCTCTCCACTTCAATAGAAGCTCTCTCAGGCTTCAAGGAATTATTGGACTGGTTGGCATCCTGACCGAGAGTCTGATTCTTTCCCGGCAGGACTGAGGGTCGGTTTGGCTCAAAAGCATCAGGGGCGGACTTGGCGACACTGCTTCGAACGGTAGGCATGGTGTTCTTGACGAACTGACTGCGAGTCATCTTTTGGTCGATATCGGCAAGATGGAGATCTGTGTTTAGCAAGAGAATAGAGTAACATATTGTGTGGACAACATCTGAGACATGTTAGACACATTAGGATTGTGGGGAACTTTCAAGGTCCTACCAGTGACTTTGAATCCGTGATTAGGATTGCATTGACACCATCTCTCGGCAAACGCATCTAGGATTCGATCAACTTGCTGACTCTCGGCCTTGAGCACCAGTCTACTGCACATGTTGCGTAGAGCCGCCAGGATATTCAGATTGGAGAAGTCGTACAGCTCCATATATGCGACCAAAGTTCTGGAACGTGCTGGACCTTCTTCTCCCATCCACGCGGCAGCCTTCTCTTTCTGAATAAAATCCTCGTTGCCATCATAAATTTTCTTTGCTCTCTCGCGGTCACCTGCCATCGGTGATGCGTTTTCCTCATGGAGTTCGTCGAGCGACTTGATGGCCTCAGCAGCGGTCATCATTCGGCGACCAGAAGGTTCGGCCTCGTCTTCCCCCTCTATCTGGACTATCGGCAAGCTTGTGGCTGATTTGTATACGGTATCAGTCGAGCCAGAGGTTCTAGCAGAGGCGTCAGCTGCCTTTTTGGGTAATGCCAAACTGGCTGAAGCAACGTCTTCTTCCGACGACGAAGGTTCCAGCCAAACGCGGTTGTCCTTCTCTAGCTGGTTGGGAGACTTCGTTGGCGTCAACATAACCCACTCTTCATTCGTAGCACTCGTGGGCTTCATCTGGCTAGACTTGGAGTCTGATGCACTCCGTGGCGAATCCAGGGCCGGTGAACTTCTGTTGAGGTCCAATTTCGCAGGTGTTGGGGAGCGTCTTGAGTGTACTCTCTCGTACTCTGCCACAAGCGCCATATCTCTTGCTACAGCCGGCGACGAAGGTGGCTTCGAGCTGCCGAGCCAAGTCGTCCCTGAGGCGTCCTTCCCTGGCGTGGAAGTCGAAGTAGAGCTATGGGCATCCGGATCGTTATCACTGCTGTCTTGGAGGAAGGTAGCATCGCGTTCCTCTCCCGATCGCCCATCTAGACCAATAGGTAGCCCGGGGCTGGAGGGAGGGGCCAACGACCTCTGAGTCGGCACGTAAGCCGCTGGAAAGCTGTCTCCAGTGCCCCTGGAACTTGGTTTGACGGCCCTGATTGTGGCAGTTTTGTCAGGCTCGTAATCTGGCGAGAACCCTCTGACATGCCGTTCATCTTCTGGACTGTCATTCATTTTGCGATCAATATTGTGTTGAGGGTCCAGGGGGCTTCTTCCAGGGCTCTTAAGATACGGATTCATCACCTTCCGAAGACTACTGACGGGACTGGGCAAAGACGCCGCGTTCTCACTCTCGGCCTGTAACCGCATGGGTGGAACAATGGGTACAGGTACAGGCGCTTCGGGCTCTGATACAGATTTCTTCCGGCGCCGGAAGAACGAGGATGGCTTTTTCGTGAGTACATGTGTATGCTCTTTCGGTGGTGGTGGGGGTTCACGAGGTGGAGGAGGTGTATGATGTGACTTGATCTGGCTGGCAATGTGGTTCGGCTTACTGCTTGGCCGATCTGCTGTTTCAGCAGATGTGGTGGAACCGTGCGACGGAGGCGGCTCTGTAGTTGTGGCAGTGTTGTTTCTAGATGACCCAAATACTCTTCTAAAGAAGCCTGGTCGATCCTTGGATGGTTGGGCCAGTCCTGGAGAAGCCTGACCTTTGGCTTTTCCATATCCGACCAATGGCGCAGGAGCAGAAGGTTCTTTGATAAAGGCAGGCAATGGCGGTAATTCACGGCTCCGGTCGTTGAGGCCATAATCTAGCCTGCCACCTGACAAGACATTCGAAGCCTTACCCTTATATGCGCTCTTGGAGGATCTTGTGCTTCTCTTGCGCTCCAGCTTTTGTGACTCAACCTGGACAGGTTCTTGTTGAGGGATAATGATCGGTGAGGCAGGACGGAATCTTCGAGGTCCACCAGGAACTGTAGGGGTTGGAGCAGCATCGTAGTCGTAAGGATTGAACGTAGCAACGGCGGTGTTTATCTGCGGGTTCATTGTGATGGATTGTCTCGACTGGTGGTCGCTACCATAGTCAAAACTCGACGATCTTCCTGCCAGGCCATGCGCCCAACGCTGATTGCTTGTAACCTGTGCGTATCCCAGATCAAAACTATTTGTGCTGCTCCCCTTGCTGCCCTTTCCACTCCGTGAATGTATTCCTCGGGGAGGTATTTGCGTGGGCGGACCCCTTGCGAAAGTCGAATTCGGCCCCGTATCGTTTCGCACACTGTTTATCCTTCCCAACCCAGATTGAAAGTTTGAGCTGCTATTGCTCCGTCGCCCTCTAGACAATTTATCAGAATATCGGCTCGAATCATCCGCGTTCTCGTAATCGGAGCTGTATGAATAAGTGTGCCCAACTCCTCTGGCATTTCTAGTCCCTGCGAAATTCTGGTTTGGCGGATAGGACTCCTCATCTCCAAAGCTTGAGTATAATTGTTCTTCTTCCACAGTCGGTTGCCTCCCAAATCCTTCGTCGTCCGGTCCGAAAGAAAATTTGTCGAAGGAAAGAAGCATATGGTCCACCAGCGAGTCGCGAGTTATTTGTCGAGGAGATAGAGAAAGGTCGTGTGAGTCTCGACTTCCCCTGCCTCTTTCTGGATCATTCTCCTTATTTAGAGAAGGATCAACAGGTGTGATGTCGTCTAAAAACGTTTCTCTTGGGCCCGTACGCACCCTAAGCGCCCGATTTCCAGGTGGAATATTGGCTTTGCTAGCCCGGGAGGGTTGCGCCGTGGGCGTCTGCGGTGGTGATACCTCCTTCCCTTTCCCTTTATAGCCAGTATCGACATTCAATGAGACGCCTAGGCGCTTTGTGGGCGACATGGGTTTATTCTCGTGTGGCTGCATTTTGAGGGTATCGACGCAGGCGTTGGCCTCAAGGTTCGTAGGACGAATTCGACCCCATACAGGCCCAACGAATCTTCCTCAACCCAATCCAAATTTCCTAAGCTGGCAACGACGATGTATATGTTCGAAGCATTCGACCTATTGGAGTCTCTTCGTGCAATAATTGTTGGTGTGCGCGCAATAGATCCGGATTGGGAAAAATGGAGTATCTTGATGCAGGAAACGTCTGAAAGAGCCCAATTCTCTGTGATATTGAAACAAGCCGAGGCGATTTTCCACTACCGTATCTTGCTTTGGCGGAGGCAGTATTCGGTAGGGACAGTAATCATCTAGAGAAGACGTCGCGTTGGGTTGGGTTGCAATACTTTGACGTGGCGGACCTGGGGGGAATAATTTTGAGTTCGACGAAGCTCCTATGTTCCTAGAAAAGAAAGCTCCGATGAATTTTTTAGGGTTTCGCAGGTACAGAGCTTCCAGAAGGTACAAACATAACATCCACTCCTAATAATCAACGGTGAAACATGCGCTCTCATCTAAGGATGTTAAATTTGGATTTAGAACCAAGGAAGATCCAAGAGAAAGAGTTTAGGTGGCAGGTGAAATTGTCGATGGTCGTGTCATAAAGAGGTCTGTGTCGACCGTCAAAAAGATCAGTATGGATCAGGAATCGGCCAGGTTTGAGTATTTCTCCGAGATGCCCCAAGAAGAGTGGATTGGGATGTGGGACAAGCAAGTCTACCTGTCAATAATCTACGAGGCTAAAGGGTGGTAGACGAGGAGCGAAGAGAGCCATTAGATTTAGATTTCAATTCCCAATCATATCAGTAATATTGTCACGACGGCTTCGGAGGGTACAACATCCGTCTCCGACGATAAAGTCGAGTAAAACTTCACACAGAAAACAAGCAGGCACAGACAGGCAGGCAAGCATGTTCGACATAATGCAGCTGCATACAGGTAGGAGGGGAAGAATGAGAGGATTCCAATGGTCTGTTCTCGTTTCAGGGGGAGGGGAAGCTTGCGTGAGACGATTCGACACCGCATCCCGTGCCGGCCGAGAGTTGCCCAAACATAATCTATGGAGATGATGTTTCCTTTTGCCTCCTTTAACTCGCTGAGGATTCTGAAGAAGCGGTGTGAAAGTCTGGATGGCAGCGTCCGAGCACTGGTAGCAATGTTATTGTAGTGTTGGAACATTGGGACTTGGAGACTTTGAGCAGCCAAAGCGTAGATTTCGAACTTAAAAGGGGGGAAGGAGTTGAGTGGCAAAGTCCTCTGAGCGAGTCAGTGCGGTTCCAACCCCTTTTCCAAGCGTGGCTGCACCAGTGAAAGCACTCTACTCGTATTTTACCTTGCGCACCCCTTTTTACGTGCATTGAACGTGCATACAGTAAAAGGATCACTCCACGCATTTGTCCCTGACATAAAGACATTTTGCAGAAAATCGAAGCATCCAATTAGACATGCAGTTGCCCTGATCGGGTGAGGTACCCGTCGTTAGCACCACGTGCCCTAAGGCTTGTCGCCGAATAAGGCGGAAGATCCGCCGAGTGGCCCCTTTTTTGGCGTTTTCGTCGGACGGTTCGGAAATATTACCGGAGGGCTGAAATATTGAGCCTTGCCGGCGATCAAATAACGTCGCCGTTCGAATGTCACTCTCGCTCTTAACATTACGACGTTTCTTACTGTACGAAGTAGGATCGAGTCAGCTTACTGTATGAGATGCCGCGAAAGCTCAGCGCCATGCGAATTTGGCACGTAATCATCTTCCGTCCAATGTTTGCTCGTTCTCCTTCGTCGATCGATCTACAAATCTATATCTCTTATTATAAGATCTCCTCAGTGTCATAGCATGACTCTTGAAGATAAAGCAACAGATCTCGACACACTATTCCGGCCCTTATTGTCAGGCCATAGTCGACTTCTTTCTTATCGCAGAATCGCAGCAAGTGCCACATGTGGTATATGTGGGGTTTTGAGCCCGAGATATTTCCTTCAGTTGCTGTCACGCTCTCAAACGAACGGCAATTGCTACATCCGGTCACCAACCGGAAATGTTAGATCTAAGTGACATCTCTATCTCGAGCGAGGTTTGGCCGCGATCAGCAAGATGCTCCATGTTGCAATCGATGCAGACCTCACGAAAAGAGTCAAAGTTGAGCATTAATCCTGCATGGTCACGCTTATCTGTCAGATGAACTACTGGCTAAAGCACCTCTTTTTGGCTCCACACCTCATTTCCCCCCTGTATTTAGTCTCCTCCTACCTTAGATTCTATTCTACAGACTTTTCTCCCATCCGACATTGTCGATCGAATATTCAAGATGGAAGCTCTTGTCATGATGTCATGGTTCTTTGCGTCCTGTTCTTTATGCAGTTGACTGTTTGCCTTGTTAATGTTGTTATGCAAAGAGGAGTTTGCGTTCTCGGTAGCAGAAGACTGCAGCGCAACTTCCGGAGCTTCCGTGTCAGTTGCCAGAAAACCGCAGCTATAGTTCCTTCTAGTCCTTCAGCCAGTCTGCTAGGCAGAGTTTATACTGGGATTCGTCGACCTCGTCAGGTGTGGACGAAGTACCACCAGGGAGTGTCAGAATTCGTGACGGTCGGAAATTTTTCAAACTAATATAAACTCTCAACTTTCGAAATAACAATTAAGATGTGTATGTGATTTGTACTATGGATAGTGCAGAATCGTGTAGTAAACTTAATTTTCTTCAAAAGTTGTTGTGGTGTGATATGGCCCTTCGAAAGTTTTTGATCCGTCACGAATTCTGACACCCCCTGGTGTACTGGCATCGCCAAACTTCTCAAGTGCCTCGTTGGTCCCGGGGAGAAGAAGCGATAGCTCATAGGGTGGTGAAAAGGAATCCTGAGATAATTAAGTCAACTCAAACGATATTGTTGAAGCAGCATATTGACTTCAAACTCAACATGCTTGTAAATGGATTGGGAGGGAGAGAAGAGCATATGCCTGACTCTCTTATCCGGAATACAGTCTTTGCATTTTCCCCCGAAAAATTGGCGGGTCGTATGACCAGGGCAGGCGTTGAAATAGATTCGGGCGTCGTTTGAATTTTCGTCATTGATGGCGCTTTCGTCATCAATCCTATTTACTGCATTGGTATTATCTCCCAAGCAATAGCTTCTTTAATCACCAAAATGGATTTAAAGATTTGAGATCGCTGTCCTCAAAATGTGCCTATGATAGGAGAGACCAATCCAGGATCTTCCGGTCCAAACGATTCCGAATGCAGGAGTGATTACAATCGCAGCTTCTCTTCTCCTATTTGAAGTCCAGCTCTGGCACTTGGTCCTCCTCGTAGCCTAAAATACTGCCAGCTCTTGAAGATATGTGGATAGTGATAGGGCGTTTCAATTTCTGAATTGGCAAGGTGACTTCAGTGAGACAATTCAGGCCATTATTACTGACATGGAGAGTGTGGTTCAAGGGTCAATTGTGCAAACAGAAATGGTAATTTAGGCAGTGTTTTCCAACAATCAAATAAAAATTAGATGATAATTGGAAGGTTTTACAGTATATGATCAGATTCACGAGACTCTACTGCAGAAGTCGTTCACTTATTCGCCGTTCTCGCTTTAGAACAAACGATGTCGCGAGCTGCAACTTCTCTGTCAACGAAATCGTGCACTGTTTACAAACTATGCGACACACCGACAAAGCCCCTAAAGATCAACAGATCATCTTCGATAGTAAGTTTAACTATTTCCTTGCCTACAAGATATATTTCCTATGGGGTGGCAATAATCTAGCCCGTTTGAGTCAGTATAAAGTTGCATATTGCACGGGCTATCAATTTTCATTTCCTTACCTTAATATTGAAACTGAACGAGATGCTAGGCGATCGTCTGCAAAGTGAATGTAAATGTGAGAACTTAATTCACCAGTGGAATTTCATGACGGTTGTCCTATGGCCAGACCCTCTCGGAAATGTTTCATTATATGTGAATTCAGCTAACATTCCAATCTAGAAAGACTGAAACAACAAAGATGGACAAACTTCCCTTGGATATTTGGGGGAGATTTGTCGTCAGGCAGAACTCAAGGATTAAAAAGCATTACGGCTTATCAGCAAGTAAATGGCTGAGCTGGCAGCAAAGATGCTGTTCTGGAAGGTCTTCTTCATGTTGATATCGAGAAACCCCGTCAGATCATGAATCATCCTCTCATCCATTGCCATGTCAAGTTTCTGGTCTACATTGACGACCTCCTAGACTCCGACTTCGAGGATTATGAGATGTGGAAAGCCCAGTAAGTCTGCTTGGGCGTAATGCCCTTTTTTGTGGTCCATTCTTGCCTCCATATTCTACGTTCTAGAAGTAATGCTGACTCTAGGAACTCCACACTGCTCGTCATATGTCCACCGATGCTGCTTCACCATTTCACGATGCAAAATACCACCGCATCCTGTATCTCTCCCGGGTACAGTCCCAGTTGATCAACAACGGCTTCGAGTCCCGACTATTTGAAGATGTCCTAAGCTACTTCAACCTCTACGGCTTTGGTATCATCGGCCAACAATTCTTTGGCCTCCATACTCCCCGAGCGTTAAACCATACCGATCCTGTCGGCCCTCGCGTCCGAGACGCTACTCACCCCTACCACTTGCTCATTGAGAGAGATCCAGATCAAAGTCAGACGACAGCCTACGACGCGCCCACAAATGCCCTCTCTGCAAGCCAAAGCTCGCTACGGCATATTACTTTCGGCCGTAGTGACTATCACCCTGTGGGACGATATAGATTCCGCACTCTATCCGCCGCTCCATCCCTTCACAGTCTCTGCCCTCACACGGATCACGCTGTTTGATTTAGCTCTAGACTTGGATTACATGGACACGTCTTCAAGGGGATCTGGGACAGCAGTATCTCTTTTTTCCGCCCTTCTTTCCGCGGCGCCAAATCTCAAGTTCCTAGTGCCTTTACGGGGCTCAAGATTACTACCCGGATATGACTGAAGTCTTCGCCACTATAACTTGGGCCAACCTGATAGCCTTCGTGGCATGGGAGTTGCGAAGCGGAAGCAGATACTTTGCATTCTCCATTGAATTGCATCCGACTACGTTACGAATCCTTGACCTCGTAAATATCAAGTTGGTGGACCCTTGGATCTCGGTTGCTCAATCTCAATCTCAAAATCCCCCCAGCCTTTGGGAACGCACCTTCCTTCGAATTTCGCCACGATTGAACTTGACTGGGACTAGCCTGGAAACGTTGACGGATGATCAACAGGTAGCACGACTCAAAAGAGGGAACATTCGAAAGCTTTCTTTGGATTGTCTGGTGCAAGCATGGATTTTGGAACTTATTCTGTACCTTTCGACCTGCAACGCTGGAGCATATTTCCGGTCTACGGTGAGCTACGAATGCTTTTTCAAACGGTCCTTGAACCCCCGGATGGGGGAGGGAGTGCGACGGTTGTTTGGCGAAGACCCTGAGTGTTGGGTATGAAATCTTTAGTAGGTTTTGTGGCATGGGAAACATCCGTTGGATTTGTTGGCCGCCAACTTTTAACGCTTCGAACAGTCCGCTTTGATCACTGAAACGGGAGGAACGATTGAAATATTATTTTTTTCAGTTGATACAACTATCTACCCTTAAAGTCCGGTTTCCTCTTCTCCCTAAACGCAGCTAGTGCCTCGTTTCTATCTTCTGTAACAACGACTCTCTCATACATCTTATTCTCCATATCCTCTTGCGCGTAGGATACTGCTTTTAACGCACTTCTTACGGCAATTGGACCCCCTTCGCATATTTCACCCCCTAGTCTTATGGCCTCCTTCAACGCCGCATCGTTCGCTCTCCTAGATTAGGCAGTTAGTAATCGTTCATTCGATTTGAGAGGTTGAAATTTGCTCGGGATGCATCCATGATCCGAGAGCTAGTAAATCGTTCACCCCACTTGAACAATTCTGCCCGGTTCTCGAGGCGTCGTCCAAAATAGGAATATGCTAACCTCATAAACTCCTCCTTACTCTCACCCTCCTTCCCATCCTCACCCAACATCGGCACAACCTCAACCAATCTATCCGCAATCCCCAAGAAGTATGCTTCAGCAGCCGTGACCTTCCTTCCTGTCAGAATCAAGTCCCGCGCTCTCCCAAGGCCAATTAGACCCGGTAACCTATACGTGCCTCCCGCACCCGGAATTATACCCAATCGCGTCTCAGGTAGACCGACAACTGCGGTAGAAGCCATGACGCGCATGTGTGTGCACAGTGCTAATTCGAGACCGCCGCCTAAAGCGAGAGAGCTGATGGCTGAGATGGTAGGTATGGGCAGGGCGGAGAGGGATGTGAATGTGTTGCGGAGGTTTGAGAGGAAGGCTGCTGTTCTGTATTAGACGCGCGATTAGCTTCGATTCAGATGTCTCCGTTTCAAGAGGAGAGGGGAATGAATGGGAGGAAAGGTATACTCCTCAGCAGTGAAACCCGCCCGTTCCTTCAAATCTGCGCCCGCGCAAAAACAGCTGTCGACCTGTAAAAAAGTTAGGAGAGTCAGTAATCACTCACTGCGTTTGGAAGATTGTGCTTGCGAACTCGAACAACTCACCTCACTGGCCAATATCAACGCTCTCGTAGGCCCCCTCTCATCCACACCAGCCGCACCTCCAAATCGTTTCGCAGGTGGCACTTCCTCTCCATTGGCATCGTACTCCCCTGCTACAGCGTCAATGTGTGATCGTAACTCCCATAGTAGCTGTCTAGATATCGCGTTTCGGGCTGATGGACGCGCCAGTGAGAGAATCCGTATTCGGCCTCCGCCAGTAGGTGCCTTTACGTCGGTTATATTTATCAACGGCGTCGATTGTGACGAGTAGGCACGTCGGATAAGCACTTTTGGCAGTGTCGAAATCTGGAATTTAAATGGTTGACGCATTTTGAACGATTGTGCTGTGCAGCTGTAGTGTAAAGAAGAAGTAGCCGAGGCTTTGAAGCCTCGTCTTGGACGTCCAGAACGGCGGTCGATTGGTAACTTTCAGCCAACACGTCACAATCACGATCTCCAGTTTTCGATCACTCAAACAGCGTGAACAGATCCAAACAGATTGCTCAAGGAGGGTGAATATTCCAAAGGTACGTTGTCCAACTAAATTAGATGATTCAAATTGGCATTGATGCCTCGATTAGAAGCCCATGGTTATGGCCAGCTTCGGCTTAATAACCCGCCATAACCTTTTTCCTCGAGTTTTTTTTATTAAAATAAATGAAACCATCTGACTCTTAAAATTTGACTTCCTGAAAAGTTATTTGATTGTTTAGTTGAAGGCAACTCGATGAATTGCCTAGTTTTGAAGTATTTTCGTTTTATGAATGTTGAGGTGCGAAATACGTAGAGAATCTCGTCCGCCACAAGGCTGGTGCATTGTCAGCAAAGATGATCAAGTCATGATGATCCCTGTACAACACCAGTACATATTCCGACGAACTTTCCATTGACCGCCTGCAACCTTCAATATCTATCCTAGTGGAGACGATACAATGGCTGATAAGATGAACAACCATCCTTCCGCATCCGAGCTTCCACCAGAGGCAATTGCTTTCGCAACGAAGATGTATGATGCTGCAAGAGCAGGTCAAATGGATATCTTCGAGCAAGCTTTGCCGGCCGGCTTGCCTGCTAATATGACGAACGACAAGGGAGATAGTTTGGTAAGTCCCCTATTTTTTCTTTTCCGAGCTTTTCGAGTGCTTTCATCTAGATTTTGTGCCGTCTCTTGCCCTGTCACGTGCAAGACCTTGAATATTGCCCCAAAGTCCCATTTCATGTTTGCCGGTACGAGAACGTAAAGCTAACTCTCACAGATCATGCTGGCCTCATATCACGGCCATGCACCTCTCGTCAATCTCCTAATACAACACGGAGCCGATCCCAACACTCTCAATGACCGCGGACAGTCTCCCCTAGCTGGCGCTGTGTTCAAAGGGGAAGGGGAGGTTATTGAGGTAAGTACAAGCCAGGTAAATGATAAAATATTATCTAATGATTCTCTTAGGCATTACTTGAAGGGGGTGCAGATCCCTTACATGGAAATCCTAGTGCGTTGGACGCTGTTACTTTATTCAAGCAGGAGCAGTGGAAGGTCAAGTTTGAGAACGCTCCTGGGAAGGGGAAGGCTGCGTCAACATGAGAGGGAGAAAAATAATTCAAATATTGGAGCCTTTGAATTGCAATTCATGAGAGATACGAATAGAGAGGCCTCTGATGTCTGATCCCTCGTTGCATGGGTCTGGTCATCCAACATACTGACAGTTGAGCGGTCCCTTCAACATTCAACGCCAACACCCATTCCCTTTCCCCTTCGGACCTCTTGATATTTCAATCATCGCATTCTAGTACATAGACAGGACACCCGCCCTTATCCAAAGCCAAAACTTCACACGGTCTAGCGCATTTCACGTGATTCGAAGCTTTACTCCGCATCATTTGGGCAGGGATGTCTCTTGGCGAGTTGAATTCCCATATTTCTCTCACATGGGAATCTCTCGGAAAATGGAGCTCGAAATACGCATCACTTCAAAAGGGGAAATTCAACACCTTAAAAGGATTGAATTTGGATGCATTGTTCGGATTTCGACAACTTTACCAATTTTCCGATTGATGCTAAACGTAAGTAGTAATTAATAGTACGATCAGCGTGTCCGCCAACTCACATGCCATTTGCTGTGGCGCTTGGTTCCCAACATCCAGCTAATCCAGTTATGACATCACCCCTATTCGAGCTTCAAGCTTTCTCTTTGACCCCTTCTCCATTTAAACTTCCCCAACCTCACTTCTTCCATTGAACTCCCCATCCACAACAGCAACAATCAATTCAGCAAAACCACCTACCAATTCCAAATAAATCAATCACAATGTCTTTCCTCACAAGAACCACTATCCGCTCCGCTCCCCGCGTTTCGAGCTTCGCTCCCCGAGCGTTCTCCACCTCGTTCGCTTCCCAAAAGTCTGCTACGGAGACTGTCAAGGATACAGTGAAGAGTGTTGATCGTGCTGTTGCGGATAAGCTTGTTGATGGTATTGAGATTGGACGTATGTG
Organism: Gamarada debralockiae; assembly: GCA_002803225.1. NCBI lineage: Eukaryota > Fungi > Ascomycota > Leotiomycetes > Helotiales > Hyphodiscaceae > Gamarada > Gamarada debralockiae. The sequence goes on along the minus strand of NXFV01002016.1, from coordinate 68,426 downwards.
ATTTCCTGTCATGTTCGAATCTCATTTGCACTTTCCTAATGTTCCGCCACCTCGTCATGACGCTGTCTACGCAGTCTAGCAGTGTTTACCAGACCAGCTTAATCTCTTGATAACAATTCCAAGTAGGGGATAACGGCTAACGAGACTTCTGAACAGAAACCGCTGCAAAAAAGGCAAAAGAAGTTGCTGGCATGTCGGCTGGCGAAGCAAAGGGCAAGACGAAGGAGGTTACTGGTGAGGCCAAGGGAAAGGCTGCAGAGTTGAAGAGAGAGGCTAAGAGTGCTGCGAAGGAGGGAAAGCTATAAGTGATTCATGATCTGGTCGAAAAAGAAAACACGGGCACAAATGTATAGTATGCCAGCATGAATGTTAATTGCTTGCCAACTGCAAGGTTTCATTGAACGATGATCATACTTGAGGCCAGGGAGATGTTGTTCCGTCTGGCTAAAGCCCCCCAAAGCACTGGCAATCACTAACTATGCATGTCATTAGCTTCACATGACCTTCTAGTCTACATATTTCTGTATAGGGACATCCACGTCCCTGGCTGTGGAGTGGAAGCTGCCGACGATGGAGGTCTACCTTCTTACTGTATGCTAGAATTCCGTCCTTGCACCACACATCCCAGGAGAATGACATGCAACCAATCTTCATCAGGTGCTCTGCTCAATACGCGGTACACTCAGTGGGACATGTCTGAACTTTGGCGGCACTTCGCACGAAAGCCCCCCTCCACACGCGGCGTCTCTACCATCTCAGCCGGACTCACGTAGTTCGCCATAACTTTTACCAGAAGATGTTCCCTATCGGAAAAATAAATCTACTTCGCAAAGGTGGTAGAACAAGGATGGCCGGTCTACTACTGAATGCGTGAGTAATTTTTAGTATTCAGATCTAAGTGTACTTTTTGGAAATTAACATCACAGCTTTGAAGTCCGTTGCCTATCCCGATCCTCTTTCAAAATCCTCCACGCGCTCGACCTCCCAATCTCAAACGCCCCATCAATAAATCCCCTCCAACCATCCGCCCAACTGTCATCAAAGTCAGCACACATCCAAGCATCAACCCAAACGGAACACTTACTCAGCATTAGCAAAAATACAACTCCCACCGTGCTCATCCATCCTCAAAGCATCCAAGTAATTCTCTTGCCAGCCCATAGGGAATGTACACCACGCACCCTTCGCAAACTCGTCATTGGTCCAATCATGCCAGAACATCTCTTTCGGATCAAACTTCCCGTTTCTTTCCTCATTCTTGAACTCCTCTGGCAGTATCTCCTTGAATTCGCGGAAAGTGGCGAGAGGGGAGGAACGATCAAGTTGTGGTTCTGAGCCGAAGAAGACGCTGAATGTACCGCCTCCTTCCTCGGGATCATGGATGTCGGACTCCGTGTACCCGAAGGCGATTTTGGCTGGTGAGAGAGTTGATGTGAATGTAGGGACGAGTGTTTCGGATGTGTAGGTGTGCATTTTTACGACCTTGGTGAGGTGCTGTTCTTTTGCTGCTGCGAGTTTGAGGGGGGAAATTGGTGGGTCGAATGCTACGTCCCCAAGACAGTTCACTGGTAATGTACAGATTACCTTTGGAGTGAGGAATTTCTTCCCGTCTCGTGTATGGATGGTGGTGATGTGCTCGCTCTTGCCACGCACAACCGCTTTGACAGGGCTGGAAAGAATGATGTCCGCTTTCGACTCTTCCATGATTGCCAAGGCGAGAGAAGTTGTTCCACGTTTCAAGCTGAGCGCGTCAACTGACTCGAGGAATCCCCGGAATGTAAATCCCGAGAGTCCGAACCAGCGGAGGATCTCGAAGAAAGGGGTAACTTGAATAGGCGCGCAGCCGATGGTCTCGAACATACTTGCAACGAGATCCTTGTGCTCTTGTGAAACATCTATCAATTGATCTAGACGGTCTTTGCATGTCATCTTAAAGTACTTGACTGGGATCCTTCGCACGAAATCAGCGTCGTAGGGTCTAGCCAGAAGTTTGGTGCCACCTGCACCATCCACATCGAGGAATTTATAGAGTGTGGTTTCCATGATTTCGTTGTAGCCTCCTGGTCCATCGAAGGTGTATCTCTTGAGAGCATCTGTTTGAACGGATTTGAAGTGCAGTGCCTCCAAATCTGGCGAAGTCCCAGTGGTTTGTTTGAGCTCACGGTCAAGGCCGTATCTCTTCAGCTCCGACCAGACGTGTGGTTGCGTCCAGTATACCCAAGTTCCGCCCACTATATCAAGCAATTAACGAACATGCACATGCTGCAGAAGGGCAGTGAATACTCACTCTCCATATAGTGACCACGTGATTTCGTCGCCCATGTCCGACCACCAATTCGATCTCTTGCTTCAACAATAAGAACCGATTTCCCAGCGGTGGAGAGATCTCTGGCAGCTGAAAGGCCAGTAAAGCCTCCTCCTATGACGATAACATCATAGAACTGTCTAAGATTCTTCGTGCTTTGGATTGCAGCCTCAGTGTAAAGCCCTTCGTAGACGGTATCGTTCTTGTAGTGGAATCCTTCACGCGAAGTTGGATATGATGCCATTTTGAAATAATATGAGCTGATTCTTAAGATGATGAAGAGTTGTGAAAGATTTTCCAAAAATCGGTGGGCATGTGAAGATTTATATGGATCCCTCCCCTATCTCGCGGGGAGGGGGGTTATGCCGTTTTAGGAAGGTACAGGCGGACGGCCATCACAACCCATCTGCCCCGCCGCAGTCCAGTCGCACGCTTCTGCTTATATCAAAATCCCTCAATTTGGCTCTCTGCATATTTGCAAGGGCAACGCGAGATGATCTGAGCAGCAGATGAGTCACTATTCCGGTGTTATTCGAGATGAAGTGAACAATTCACTCGCTGCGGGGTCTAAATCCTCGAGATTTGGAGAAGTCTTCAACAGACCCAAATCAATATAAAGTGATATAAAGGAGCTGCATATACCGCCTTATTTGCGGTATAGGATATCAATCGCTCTAGGCTTTGGGCCGCTTGTTGCTGCCATAGATGTCGTGGGTTTAATTAATGAGTTGGAGTGAGTGATTCATGGTCGTCAGGATCCAGTGAGCTCTGACGGGACTTTCAATCTCTGAAACCGGATTGAATGATTGATATCTTATTGCCAAGTACCACGGTACTACAGAGCATATTTATGGACCCTTAGGTTGTCTGTCCGAAGAAATATTTTCTTTCCTGACATAAGATGATCTAGTTCTTTCGGCAAGGCGTAGTCTCGTTTAACCACGTCGGTGTTCAAATGCGGAACCCTTAAAAGCCAAAAATCTCAATAATGTTTAAGCGGTGACGAGTGAATGGGGATGGTGAGTTATAATAGGATGCGCCATTCTAAGATTGAGTCTGTTGAATATAAAGCCTACAAACTGTAGACTGGCGATGAAGTTCATCATCCTCCGGAGAGAGAAGGGCAAAATGGCGTGTACGCACCTACTCTCACTCAGTATTGAGCACCCCAGCATCACCAATAGATCAGAAATGTCTAGCTCGGAGTCCGCCTATGAGCATTCTGTTGCAGGAAGCCGTGCATGATTGACCATGAAAAGGGTTGGGAATGTCCCAGTGTTGTTCAGGTTGAACCCTTATCCTCGAAAGCAAGTCAGCGATGGAGAATCAACAAGTTTGGGTACAGAGATACCATGGCCATTCAAAGGCACCTGGTTCAAATTACATCATCTTGCTTGAAGGAGGTCATGATCGAAAATTCTCTTCAGTACTATTTGGCAGTTTGGACGTCAAAGGACACAAATGTGAACTTTGTACAATTACCAGGAGTTGGTGTTGTCCGCTTGCTCAGCCTCGTAGTAGCTTAACCCCTTATATTTCCAATTGATTGCATCGTGCCTCGCTGCGATCAATAGTTAAAGCCGATTGCTCCCTCTGATGTTCTCAAGTTCTCTCCTAGTAATCAAGACAACCCTAGAACCCATTTATACTTCGAGCTCCCATCAATTCTGAGCTTTGCTATGAATAGAGCCCTAAACCTTACCTTTTGCCTTTCAGCCAGCCTCTGGTGAAGGGGTCGGAATTATGAGACTGATGCGAATAGAGTTGGAAGAGTACGGAAGTTGACGTTCCGGACAAGCGATGAATCTAGCATTGCCTCGGATTATCAGGAGGCATTGTCCCTCGGTTACAAAGAACTGAAATTTAAGGCATTGCTAGATCTCACGGCGAGAATAATTGAGAAGCATGTAAGCAAGTGACGCCTAAAGACCAATAACAAGAGGCAAGAAACATCGAGGGCATGATTTTCTATGCATAGTCAAGGTGACGAATTGAATCCCCATCCTTTGAATTCCTCTCGTGGGTGCAAACCAGGAACTTTCCCAACGAGGCTGTGCAAATGACCGACACAGTCCCACTGTGCATCTACAGCCTCGCGGATAAAGTGCTCCTCGCGAGCTGAGCTTGTCATATTAACCTGGAAGACAATTGACACTCAATCATATTAACGACCCGACAATGCCGAGGAAATTTGGTGTCTTCCAGAAGAACGGCAAGTATACCACTTGCTATTAATTATATTGATTGCAGGATGGTGAATGGGTGACGAATTCGATCCTACCCCTCGAGCGCTACGCCGCCGCTTCCTGACTTCGCAACGCAGGGTGATCTATGGCTGTATATAAGACTCGCTGGGATATCTCTTCATCTATTGACGAGAGTTTTGAAATAGCACATTCAAACACCCCCTTCCAAACCCAAGGCACTAATGATGAGCAAAGGAAAGATGCAGTCGAGCAGGCGATTGCAAGCCCTAACGAAGTGACCTCTCGGCCTGCCTACCTCGACACATCCATATCCTCCCATTCTCATTCAGAAAGTGCACATCCTCCATCAGGCTACTCAATCTTACCCCGAGATACAGTTATCTACCGAACAACCTATATCTCACTCATCCTCGGTCCACAATATAAAGCCAACAAGCCCCAGCCTCCTCTACTCTTCTATGTCTCTGTTCACATGGATAACAGATTCACCAACAATAGCTGCATCCCACAGATCAGACTCCACTATGGACCAGACGACACATCCCCCGTGATTGGTACCGTGAGGTTCCGCGTCACCACTACTTCGGACATAACGATCCGGCACAATCCCAAGTCTACCGGCACCGAGACGTCCAAGGACGATGCCGTGGATAACAAATCATCGGAGACAAAAATCGAAATGACAAAGACCGGAGCCAAGACAGGTGATGTGCACGCATTCTATCACCTGGTGCCATCCAGCGACGGAGCGCTGGTGCAAGAGAAGCTCAGGTGGAGACACATCGGTGACTCCGAGGTGTCCGCGCTTGCGACGGAAGATCAACCTGGCGAGAACATCACCCAGGAAAGCGAGGATTAAAGCTGGTTCGGGTCGGTACGGGAGAGACGCTGGCAGCTTTCGCAGGTGGAAAGCATCAGAGGGTGTACAATCCGAAAAGAGTTGCGGGAAGTTGAGGTTCTTTGAGTCGACTGTTTTGGATCCACTCGTTGCTGTGATGACTATCTTATTAAGTATTGAGAGAAGCAGGCGTAATGCTACCTGGAGTGCATCTCTCTCTATATTTGGAGGTTGGGTTCTTTCCTGATCTCGTTCTGATCGCTTTGGAGGAGTTGGACTTGGCAGTCGTATCTCTGTACAGGAACTAACAATGAATCCTTTGCTCTCTTAGCGGCCCAAATAAGTTTATGGTCACTTTGAGCTATCAATTCAAAGAATACCCTTTTCGTAGGACTCCTCCACTGCCGGTGAAACCCAGTTCCAATCTGCTTGCCCATTTGCAGGGTCTTTCACTGCTTGCCATTCCAGGCTTTATGTTGGTCTCAATCAGGAACAAACAGGCGAGCGTAACTGTGATCGTTGTTGAAGTTGGATTTTGAGTCATCCTCCTGGGCGTGCATAGTGTCCTCATGCAAAACACAAAAGTCCTCCAGTCAGAAATCCCAAGGTCTCGGCCCCCCAGCTTCTGGTCCCAATTTATGCGAAGACCCGGGGATATCCGAGTCCCCAGAGAAGGGCCAATTGATAGTTCAGAATCATTCGAAATTCCAGAGTGTTTGGAAACATACCTATTGCATGTTGTAGACAGCTTGAGTGAATATCCCGTTCAATGTCTTTAAACCCTACAACAAGTTGCAAGCCTAGGAAGCGATATTTTGTGCCACGAGGATGTAAATACCAGGTACCAACTGAGATGCCATAGTAAAAGAAAAGCTTAGAAAGACGTTGGCCTTCTTAATCAAGAACCGGGACAGAGGTTTAACCGGAAAGGCACCCACAGAAGTATTCGACTGAGCATTAAAGATGGGATGCACGTCACATACCCCTGGCCTAACTCGATCTCCCCGCCCGTTCATAAAGCACTGTCTGTTATCGTCGTTGGCAGCGGGTTGTCTTCTGCTCTCCTGCCTAAAAGAGGTGTTCTGCAGCTGTCATCCGTTGGAATACGTGGAAGGAAGCCAATCAAATGCAAGGCATCGTCCCAAGAAACTCCGCAATGTTTCAGCCCTTTCTGCACCCCTTCCATTTACCCATATTGCGGCCCGTTATGAGAGATGATTTATACCCAACTACTCCGTATCTCACCAGTCTTACCTGAGCCAATTTTTAGCAAGTCACTCCTGTGAGCAATGCCCAGCATTATATATATCTTCCTCCCGTCCAACTGCTACTTTACGTCAACGATTGAGCAATGATCCGCTCCAATTCATCTTCAAAATGGAAGCAAGTACTAGGTTTTGATGACGGATTGCCTTCGGTCACAGTATCACGTCCCTCTTTTTCATCCGCACCCGAAGTCGACTCATCTCAGCCTCCTCGGTCCTCAACTCCAACCTACCAATCCAGATTCCCACGAGACATAACATTCACCCGCACAAAACAAAACGACCTCTACCTTAGTCCCTCATCCCCACCATCATCTGACTCCCCAAACGAAACCAAACTGTCTAATACCCACGCTTACACCCAACCACCACTCTTCTACGCAACAATCCAACCAGACGCCTCACCACCAACCGTTGCCTCCCCTAAACCAGATATCACGCTGCACGCCGGACCCAGCAAAAGCACGTCCATTATCTCCTTCGCGACATTCCATCCTGTCACGCAAACCACGGAGATAACGCTCTGTCCGCTCCCACCTCTTCCTACCCCCTCGTCGTGTAAAACCAACAACGCAAATACACCTCCTAGTCCCACACCAAAAAACTACTCTTTGCCTTCCCATAGAAGATCCAAGACTGAGAAGTTAGTGTCGACCGGTGGCATCTTTACCACCGAAAAGCACGGATTTTATCATACCTTCCCTTCGACACTTGTGCGGGAGAAGTTTGAATGGCGGCAATGTTCTAGTTCGAACTCCGCGCCATTTGCAACGATGGACGGGATCAAGGAAAGTGGAGCGCTGAAGTTAGTGAGGATCAGTACAGCGGAGTCCGTTGCTGTGTACGCTGGTGTGAGGAATGCTGAAGGTAGGAGAGTGGTAGGTTTGTTTAGGTTTTTGGGAGAGGATGATTTGGGGAGGAGTATGGAGAATGAGGGGTTAGGAGAAGAGTTTGAGGTGCTGGCATTGGTTAGTTTGTTGGCTCTTTTGGAGAGGGAAAGGAGGGCTGTGCTGGAGAATAAGTTGGCTTGGGGAGTAAATTGAAAAATTTGGTGGGCTCTTACATGATGTATCAAGTACTATGTGATTATGAACAATCGAGTTTTCGTTGACGGTTCAAAAACACGGTGGGTGAATCCAATGTCTGAATCTGCATCTAGAATATTGAATGGATGATACCGTGAATGCGGACCGAAATACCCTTTGAACAGTGCAACTGAAGAAAAGAGCAGATGAGAGCTTTCGTAGTTGCACAGGGGCAGTGTTTTCTCCTCGGATAATCAATTGGACGCTCTGACTCTGACTTATCACTTGCCTGACATAACTATGGCAGAGGACCAAAAGAGACGCTCGTTTGAGCTTTCTGATATTCGTGATTGACAGCGGTGACCTATCAATTGCCCAACATTAACTTAGATAATCATTTGTTCTCATTATTTGCCGGCACTCGAAGGCAAGAGGTGATGAATTCGAAATAATCACTCCCTCTTATCAACGGACGACGAGGCTACTGCCCTCCCTTTTATTAGCCGCTTCAGCCTCGCACTCACTTGTGGAGATCTAATAACTGGGAATCGAGATAACGGAAGGCTGCAGCCGCAGGAGTACATGGGTATGTGGCGGACCCTGAAGCTCATTTCATGGACATCGAATGTCGATATTTGGAAATTTTCTAATTGAATTCAATCCCTTACGTTGACTCGCAGAAAGAGATATATAGTTCCATTATTTCCCAGTCTCTTTTGATCCACGAAGACGATTGACGAGATGGGGTACAAAGGGGTCAAGGACGAAAATTTGACCCTTCGCTCTTCGTATTTAAACTCCCGGGTCGATTACCCGCATTTTACATCAGGGGCCTTATTGCCTTATATCTAGCGAATCTACGACCTCTGAATGGCCAAATTGGATGATTAAGCCAGAAATTTAAAATATGCTAAGTGTCAGCAAGGAGGATTGCCCAGGGGCTAAGTAAGGGGGATTTGCGCCGTTTGAGTTTCCTTCAGCTGTGCCGTACCGAATAGTTAATTATTTGGAAGCCCATCAAAGTTTTGCCTCGCTGTCCCCAAGAATGTACCACAGTTCAATCGCCTATCGGTCTTCTGCATCTGGATCGTAGCATTCCACAACATCCGAGTCCCTCGTCCTCTCAATCCAGCTGCTGTCGATAATGGTCACCAAAACAGGCCTTTCCGAGATGATTAACGGCGTCTGGCGCATCAAATCGTGGAAATACCGCTACGTAGTGATCGCAGCTCTACTTGTGAACATCCTCCTCATCAATCATTTCTTCTTCGATCAATCTATTACGAGCCTCAGCCCTTTTGGACCCACGAAAACATCGGCGTTAGCTGCCACGATACCATCATCCTCATCGACCTTCAACCTACATGACTATAACTTCGATGGCGAATACGTTGGGTGGCCTCTTGAGCGGGTCTGCAAAGAGACTGAGTGGACCCCCGGCTTGACATTTGTGTGCGATAATAACTCTGGTGGAATTGGCAACATTCGAAACTTCATATTGACCTGCGTTCGGTATGCAATCGATGCAGGATCGTCACAAATCATTTTGCCAAGGATCCAGCGAAGATCGGAGGAGGACCTAGCGAATATCTTCACAGCGGGATTTCGACCCTTCGATTATTTCTTTGATGAGAAGCATTTCCGCAATGCTCTTGGCACCAGTTGCCCACAGATGACGATCTACAACAGTCAGGATGACATACCTAATGCGGACGTTCGTTTGAAGATTGAGGAGTTCTACCCGAAGGACTTGGGAGGTACTGATGGATGTGATGAACGTGGTGTGAACAGACATCTTGATATGTTCCGAACAAAATTTGACAATTGGCTGAATACAACTCAACACACTCCAAATGCCACACACCCGGTCACTATCAGATTCAAATGGGCGACTTTCTTCGAATGGCCGATCTACCGTGATGGTCCAGAGTTTGCTGCTACGTTTGGGGATATTTTGAGGCTGCGCAAGGATATCCAAGCTTTGGCTGCCAAAGCACTCACTGAGATGTCCACATTTGTTGGCGTGACACCGAACGGCAAGACTCTCGATGCTCCCTACCTTGGTGTACATCTCAGGACTGAAAGCGACGCCCTGGGATTCTGGCCAAACTTCGACGAGCAAAGTCAAGGATACCTAGAGCAGGCTGACAAGCGGCTCATAAAACATGCCTATCTTGCATGCGGTAATGCTACTGAAGGAAAGCGGTTTGCGGACATGGCTTGGGAAAAGTCGAAATTGAACGTCACAACGAAATTGGACCTGCTAAAAGGGGATGATCTCAAACAATTGACAGACCTCAGTTGGGATCAACAAGCTCTGGTCGACTTTCTGATCTTGACCAAAAGTACACATTTCACTGGATGCTCGTTCTCCTCGTTTACGATGAATATTGCCTTCAAGAGACATCTCATGACTGGCGGTCTTCAGACAAGGCCGTGGAAGAGCCCGGGCGATGAATTTACCACCCTCATTGGGAGATTCGAGAGTTGGTTTGATGATTGGATGTTCATGTACGAGTGCATGTGGCCTTGATCACCTTTCGACGTAATTGCGGACGACCACGGGCATATTGCATATAGAGGTCGACTGGCTTTACTGGCCTCTGGGCGGCATTTCGCAACGGATGCAATCGGTTGGCTGTAACTGCTTCCTGAATACCGTTGAGGCCACCCACCAACGGATTCGCTAATCTGTATGCCGGCCCTGGTTGGTAGTCTGAAGAGGCTTAATTCCCATTACGGGGCCACCGTATGACCCAATTCGACGCTGCAGAAGTGGAGGCTCCGTCAGAACTGTACGAGGAGACATGATCTATGATTTGATGGCGTGGTTTGAGCCATTGCCTCTCGGGAATCTGAGCGCGGCGTTCTTGGGGACATGAAGAGGGGTGTTAGTCGCATTTCAAAGGAGTTTGGGAAGGAAGAGAACATAGAAGACAAATTGTAATCAAAATATAATCACCGTAAGCAACCTCTGGCAAGCCGGGCATGGGTTCTTGATATTACAGTCCGATTCTAGTACGTGTTCCATATCGTCGATAGAAACCATCCAAGTGATACTCCAGTCCTTTTATCGATCTTTCAGCGTCTCAGAACACCTTACTCAAACGTGCGTGTGCATCTCTATGCCACTGCTAAGGCTACGGGTCTGCCATATGGCTGTAGCATAGCCTCAATATTAAATTCGATGATCTGATCGTGGCCAATCACGCATTGCTAAAGTTGAACTTTCACCAAGACTTTCACCGAGACTTTTCACCGCAATCTTCGGGCTCGCTATCCTCCCGTCTTACAACAAATTTTCAAAGTCCTCCAAACCGTAGCTGATCGAAGGAATGATAAGACGACACATTTGAATCATATCCAACGAAGGTCCAGTGACCCGATCGCAGACGAGGCTCAGCCTCCACAACACCCTCAGCACAGATCGCTCTAGCCGAAAGCAAGATCACCAGTCTTGAGTCCCATACGAAGGTACGGTACACAACAGCAAGTCGATGATCACTGAGGCAATGCTAGGCAGAAACCCTCATATCCCAAATGAATCTGACGTTCATTTAAGCTCGATATTTAGGTGTGGAGGAGGTCGGTGTTGGGAAGAAAAAGGTTGTGAAGGGCATCCAATGAGGAAGCGGAGTTTGGGCAGGGATTTTCGGGTTTCGTTCCACGAGTAATCTGAGCCGAACGTTTGTGCGGTTTGGCGATAGATTGGGTTCCTGGTGAGTGATTTGTGAGTGGAGTGCTGAAGTGTCAGCGGCTTGATGTTATAGTTGTCACAGCCTCGATGTTTGCGCGATTTGTGGGGGTAGGTTTGGTATAAAGATTTCGCGAAGTCTTTCTTGATGGATGAGTATCTCTCTACGCACAGCGAATCTGGAAGTCAGCGTATCCTCACTATCCCTTTCTTGCTTCGATTCTCAAATAAAACGACGCGACATTTCCTCTCCTCTAGAAACTTAGACATCATTAAAGAGTCCATCGCAGTGCAGTTGCACATCAAAGACAGAATGGAGAATGGCAAATACGGTGTGTACAAACCTCCATTACAAACAGTTCGAGTTGCTGACTACCCCGAAGTTGATGGAAGTTTGTGGATCTATGCTCCCAATAAAGGAGCGCCGGTTGTCTTGGCCTTCTTGTTTGCAGTCTCGATGGCGATTCACATCTGGCAATGCATGTAAGCAACCTTCCCCAACCCTCCACCAACCATCCTAACGACTGGGTAGCCACTACAAATGTTGGAAAGTAACAGGCGTCTTCCCATGGGCAGCCCTGATCTTCGTCGCCGGCTACACTCTCCGTGAAGTCGGAGCATTCCACTACTCGAATCTCAACATCTTCATCTCCAGTCTCGTCATGCTCTACGCCGCGCCGTAAGCACCTTGCTTCACCTCCCCCCGTCCCCAAACTAATTTGCCACTCAGTCCCCTCTACGAACTAGCAAACTACTTTATCCTCTCGCGAATCCTCTACTACGTCCCCTACCACTCCCCCATCCACCCCGGCCGGGTCCTCACCACCTTCGGCGCCATCTCCAGCGTCGTCGAAGCCCTAAACGGCAACGGCGCCGCCTACTCCGCAAACTCGTCCCTAACATCAGCCAAACAAAGCATCGGGCGCGCACTCTTGAAATCCGCGCTCATCATCCAACTTGGCGTCCTAGCCTCCTTCGTCATGCTGGCCGCGTATTTCCATTACAAATGCAAGAAAGCCGGAATCCTGCCGACGAATTTGAAGGCCGCACTCATTACGCTGTATTGCTCATCGGCGTTGATTGGTACCAGGACGATTTATAGGACGATTGAATACTTCACTACGGCCAGCATCCACTTCAACGAGCAAATCAACCCTGATACACTGTCGCCCATCTTGAGGTACGAATGGTTCTTCTGGGTCTTCGAAGCGACGCTCATGATTATCAACACCTTCCTCCTGAACGCCAGGCACCCTATGCGATTTCTGCCGCGGAATAACAGAATTTATTTGGGCGAAGATGGGGTTACGGAGATTGAGGGACCGGGCTATGAAGATAAAAGGCCGTGGTATGTTACGGTTGTTGATCCGTTTGATTTAGCGGGGATGCTGAAGGGGAGGAATATGGAGAGGAGATTCTGGGATACGCACGACGAAGGGAGAATTGAGGGGCCGAAGGAGACGAAGGATGATGTTGAGAAGGGGAAGGGTGTGGCGGTACCAGAGGTGCTGAGCAGATGAGTTCGATTTCGATTCCGCACATAGATGGGAGCTAGATTTGTTTAAGTAGACTCTTTTCTTTTTTCCTTACCTCTTGGTCTGACGGCAGTCTTCCAGGACCTGGATTTCGGTGGTTCATTTTCTTTTGCACGATTCCTATGTACGAATATGATAGACTTTTAATTGTGCTACTTCTATTTTATATGCAAGAAGCTTTAAGATCAGTAACGGCGGATTCTTGGTGTCCCAATCAATTCCAGGGCTTCTTTGACATGGGTTTGAATAGTTTTAGTACATAAGACAGCGTCGTGGGCAAGGCTACACTAGCACCGCCCCTGCACATCAGAAGGTTCGGTTGCCTAATCCAGAAGCTAACATTTCTCAGTGTGCCATCAAGCAAGTAGCAAGTGCCTGACCCGTCAAAACCTATCTATCACACCCCCTCCCAGTATTCCTTTAAGGATCCCCATCCTCTTCTCTTCTACTCTACAATGGCGGAACTTCCATCTCTCACTCCTACGACGTCACCAACCACACATTTCTATCTTTTACTGTTTTGTCGAAGCAGCGAGTAGTGACATGCATGCACCTCAGCAACAAATATATTGTAGTTGGGCTCAACAATGGAAATCTGTATGTGTTGGACTATGAAGGTGTGCATATGAGGGTTGTGAGAGCGAGCGAGAACGGGGTTTGGGCTTTGGATGCGTGGGGTGATGAGTGGGGTAGTTGCTGGTGGTGTTGATGGAGTGTTGATGGGGTGTTGGGTGTGTGAGATTTGAGAAGTCCGTAAGTCGGATTTCCTTTAGTGTGTGTATTTTTAATGGGCTGGAGGGTATTTTGAGGAATGATATTGAGAGGTGTCATTGGGGTGGGTTGGGTCTTGATGGGTTGTTAGGTCGGAGGTCCGAGTTGGATTCGCAGTGGAATTGTTGGCAACTGTGGTGCGTTGTTCATCGAGTAGTTCTATCCTGTGAATGCTCAGCGTTAGTGAGTGATTCAAGACCAGTCAGGTCGTATCTCATTGTACCCAAATCCAACGCCTTCTTTTGTAGAACTTGCTCTGAATCGCTGACATCAAGGGAGCGATAGTGCTGTAAATTTCTTTTGTCCATATTAAGAAAGTTCCAGAAGTTCCCGCGGTTGTGGGAAGTCTGTTGGTTGTATTAGCATTGTCGAATGCCATTGGCTCTAACTTGAACACAGGCAACAAACCGCAGCCTTGCATGGCCACGACTCGGGTGATCTTGTCCGAGGGACTGTTCGCTGCATGAAAGCACTTTCGGCAGCGTCAGTACTCTCCAGTTCGAGAGACACGACGTTAAGGATCTGGGACGTTGAGACTGGTGAGGGCGAGGGTGTGTTGGAGAGCCATACTGAGAAGCATGCACAGCTTTGCTGTCCATGGCGATGTCGTTGCTTCTGCGAGTTATGATTGCGATGATAGAGTTTGGAGTCTGGAGAGGAAGCAGTGTCTTCATGTTCTGAAAGGGCATGAGAGTCAGATCTACTCGCGAGTTATTGGGGGACTGGAATATCTCCCTTTCGGGACTGTTTCGTGAGCTGGGACTCATGAATCATGTCTTAGCTGCAGAATCTATCAAACGGATTAAATGATTACCGAACCCCCCGATCTTCTACAGCGTTGCTTTTGACGGTACGAGAATCGTGACGGGGAGTTTGGACACAACTGCTAGGGTTTAGGATCCGGAATCTGAGTATGATCTCCTCCCTCGATAGTGGCAGCCAACTGATGGCTTACAGTGCACGTCTAGCCGTCCTAGGAGGCTGTTCGAGTTCAGGGGCCAGCCCTCAAATCCTGCCTGATAAACTTCGTACTAGAGACTCGAGCGGGCATTTGCGGATCTGGTCGATGAAAAACTTTCTGAGCTTCGAAGGATGGGTGCGCATGAGAACTCCGTCACAATTATGCAATGCGTGAGATCGAAGACTGTGAGAGGAGGCTCGGATGGAAGAGTGAAGGAATGGAATGGTGAAAGTGGAGAGCTGTTGAAGGAATTAGTCACCATTGATGCTGTTTGGAAAGTTGGGTATGTCGGCGGAAGGATTGCTACTGTCTTCTTTGGCGGAGGAAACGTCGCCCTTGGTGTAAGTAACTTTCTTATCAGTGATCATCCGGTCGTCTTAGGAGATGTCGAAAAGTTTACTGACTTGTTCTGGGATGTAGATCTGGGAAGCACTGGCTATGGGATGAGGAGGATTGTGGATGATGATTCTGAATCCACGGATGTTGGTCTTTCATTCGCTATTTCTTCGTGCTTTTGCATCAGAGTGCATTGTAAAGTCCTAACTGGCTTCCCACGGGAAGTAGATCTCGGGAGATACATCCACTGGATGAAGGGGAAATTGGACGTGGAATCAAAATCAAGGAATCATAATGGCCTCCGCTCGCTACGGCTTTGTAGAGTACCTTGCTTGCGAATGCTTGGGGTGCAGACTGAAACTGCCTTGGACATAGATCGGAAGACTTTGTCCACTGAAGAGCAATGAGGAGTTGGAGGATTCCCATTCAAGGACAATCCCCCTGCGGTTTCGCACCCCACTGTTGCGGACGTATTCGCTAGTGGGATCTAGGGAGAGGAAGCGGAGTCTGACAAACGACTCATACCAATACGTGCAATATTCGGAAAGCATGACTATGATTCCAAACCCAACACTCAAAGGCCAAGCAACTACTGCATTAATTGGAATAAGACATTAATCACTCTGACTTTTTCAATGATCAAGAAAGGGGTTTTTGGAGAGCAAAATGCGTCCAACGATCAATAGGAGTGAACACTCGGATTTCCGACTTCCCAGGGATCTGTTCCTCAGAATTGGAATCAACTGAAGGGTGTGAAGGATCGAATCTTATTTTCGAATTAACACAACAGGTGGCCTTTGAATGGGCGTCAAACACTTACCGCTGGGCTTTGCCCATAATCAATAACAATTGATGCTGTTCTGGAAGCCCAAGCCACACATATCATCCGCAGCCATTTCCTCGCCACAGATACGTACTCAGCCAGAGATCTGACCAGCTATTCAGGACATATATCTTATGTACCTGAGGCTTGTGAGCTCCTGAATAGAATGTTCTTTTACATAAAATCGAAAAATGGAAGATAGGAAGACTGGGAAGTGAGATCCTAAGCTTGACCATTTGCATTGACCATGATTTCCTAGAGTTTAAAAAAAGATTGAAGATCGCTCGGGCGTGGCGTTTCCTAAGTTATCGCGACGAAATGTTCATATCGGAGGAGATCCTTTTGGTACAAGACGATCGAATCCGCTGACTGTGCAAGAGCAGGGTCGGTCTTGATATGATGAGATATACGAAATACGAAGAGGACTCATTATACTCTTTATTGCTGTATCGCCGACTGACCGAGCCCATGTCTGTTTGAAGGGATTAATCTCCACCTTGCGTTGTAGACCGCGCGCGCATGGGCTTCGTTTTGCCGACACGGGTAGTTGCACAGCCCCAAGAAGCCTGATCCTTCGTTCCCAAGCCTCCGCTTCCAGCGAACACCAACTAAAACAGCGTCTAACAAAGCCTGGGTTCATGGCGAAGTAGTCTCCGTGGCATACCCCAATATTATGTCAGTGTCACCCACCCGTAGTTCGGGCTTCAATCTATCGGAATCGTCGTCTTAAACTTCTTCGTTCGCCCCCTCTGCTGAAAGATCTCTAAATCTCTCCGATCTTACGCTTGCATTTGATTTGAACATTCACAACTACGGTATTGAGCATCATGGCAGATTGGGATCATCAACGTCCTCCCAGGACGTCGTCGAGGTGGCAACCACCGGGAATCTTCCTCAGCGTCGAGTTTGGAGTATCGTTTTCACCGGATGACCGGACACACACCACAGGGATAAAGTACACGTCTAGACGTATGGAGGCAAGGTTGCATGAGGAAAGGATGAGAAGACAGCATGAAGGAGGATACTATTATCGGCAGCCTGGCGAGCTTCAGCAACTGGCAACTTTGGGGGCTCTGATGCCTGGACCTGAAGCGCCCGGAGAGTCTGGAGACGATTTCCAAGCAGAGCGCCAAACTCGGCATCAACAACAGCAACGACAGCGAAGACTGGGAGTCAGGACGAGAGAGCAACATGAAAGGGGAACATCCGCTCCCCCGAGCCTTACGGATCGGAATCAGCCAGTCAGCCCGCTCACCGTGAACTACATCCCTCATGTTGCTCCTATACAGCACACTCAAAGCATGCCATTAGAACGCACCAACACCCAGAGTCTGTCTGTGGAACGGACGAACCAGCCTCTTCCTCCAACACCGTCTCAATTTCGTCTTGGGGAAGAAGATATGCCATGGTCGATGCCAGCTTGGTATCGACCTCCTGAGCAGCCAGCTTTGGCATCCCCATCCGCGGTCGGCGTGGGCCAGGAGAACCGGCGCATGGAAGATCCCCAGCGAGTGAGAGAATTGGAGACGTTGCATCAGGCAATGATGACTGTGGATAGTCTGGATCATGATGGGTGGGAGCCATGGACTTGGGATAGCGTTGGGGATATGCCGAGAGGGCCGCGAAGTATCGGATGGGCCGTTAGTTCTCGAGATGCGCCACCTAGATCCCCACCTATGCCTGCACCTCCACCTTACGTTGTCAGTCAATGGGAGCAGGCTTATGGAAGGAGTTATGTGAGGCCAAGGAGTGCCCATTCATGAGAAATGAGGCGTGTGATGAAAATTGCAGAACCATGGTCTTTGAGGATTCGAGAAGGCTTTAGTCTTGGACCCTTTGGATTAATTAGGCCGCAGGAGGGACGGATTTCAAGGCCTCACGGATTTCGGGACGACAACACAGTCTATGTGAGAAGCTCAAAATTGGCATAGTACCATGATTGTTGCCAATCGACAGGGAGCTACGTCGAAGCGGTCAATCGGGAGAACTACAAAGAGTCAAGTCACCATCAATGGAACGAACGATACCCGTTTCACGATCGAACCATTTTACCAAGAATACAGAATGTCTACCTACCTTTCAGCGGCTTGATTCATTCGCTATCACCACGATTAGTAATTTTCCGTCTACTCCTGGATTGAACCGTTGAATACACTGGTCAGGATAGGGGACTTGGACCACCTGCGCAGAGCAGAGGCCGGCGGCGAAGGGGTCATCACCAGAACACAAGGAAGGCGATTGGAGCAGATCAAGCCAGAATACGGAGCTAGAGGAGGAGATTATCGTTGTCATCCCGATACCAGAGCTCGAAACAATTAAATATATAAATTTTGCACACTTTCTATTTTAGAAATGCAGTCATTGGACGATCCACCCTCTCCGTTGTCACTGCAGGAAGTTCCTCCAAACCATGATAAACATCAGCAGTGCCGCTTTGATCAACAGTTCACTCATCAAGAAAGCCAGGGATAGTCCAAGCATTGACGGAGTTCGTCCCGTCTAAAATTGGCTGTGTGGCATTGTTCCCAATTGGGACAAGATTCCTCGTTCCACGAAACAAGGGGTCGCGAAACTGCCATGGGAAAGATTTAGGCACGAAACAATCACTCCTGCTTTGGTTATTAGACGAAACCCCCGTATCACGCCGCTACTACCACATGCGAGCGTGGCGTTCTGTAGCCAATGGCAAGGTTTTCGGGTTCGAAAGATCGTGGGACTGAGAGGCTAGGACTGAGTGAACACAGCCTCCTCCTTGATATTGGCCAATGCCGCAATCATTCGATATTGTCCCGTCTTCAAAATCTAGTCGCGAGTCGCGACAAGGAGTGTATGACTCCTGCGTCGTTGTGATCTTACTTGCATCGCTTTGTAACATTTGTTACTTCTGACTGTAGGGGTAACGTTACCCCAGAGCGTGGATTGGAGTCCGCCGCTACTCGCGATGCAGTTTCATTAAGCACCCGTGAGCTTTCAGTGCGATTCACGGTGGACATTGAGTGCTGTGCTGTTGTGACTGAGGGAATGGGAAACTTAGTGACCATCGTAGGAAGTTCCTGTGGTACTAGAGGGGATTCTTCCCTCCCAAGCATTGTGCTGACCTGCTTCCCAGTTCTCCTTCCAACCCAAAAGCCGAATTCATGACTGTGGACGAATCACTACCCAGCCTCTGTCTGCTTGTCGTGCCTGCAATCACGGCATTCTGGATAGAGCAGTCGAACCCTCAAATTTGAATGTCGAACGAATCCTTAGCAAGACGAAGTATCTTTGTTGGAGCTGGTTAAGGCGATGAAGGTTGGCCGTTGAAAGCAGAACAATGGCGGAGCTCTATGGTTCTGCGGGCTCTACCACCTCATAAAAGTGAGGCAGCGATCATAACCAAAATGCCGAACGAATCGATCCCAGCATACCACTCCTCCCAATTAGCAGGAGCTACGTTCATCATCCCATACTCGAACCGTAACCTCATCAGCTGTCCATCAGTTGCCAACCCAAACGACTCTCTTTCTCGCAGCCCCGCAACAAATTCTGTTCTCTAAGCTGCTGCATTCGATGCTTCCTAAAGATCCTTTTTGGCAGGCAACGGGAAAACTGCGAAGCCGGCTAGAGGAGTGCAACTGATTGCGCTTCCGATATCGATCAGTATATTGAGGATTCTGGCAAGTGTTACGAACTGGATCAATTATTCAATTGTTGTTAGCCGTTGCAGTTTTGGTGTCTTACGCAGGAATACGAACCGCTTCCGAGATTCATGGAATATCCACTCCTTCCAGTCTTGTTGATCACCGCTAGGAGCTTCCTTAATTCGTCTCCGCCGATTCTGTCTGATAGCGATGAGGATACGCATTGAGCGACATCAAGAGGCATGTCAAAGTCATTGCTTTCCATTGGACCCTCAACCACCCGCATAAGTGCGCATATCATGAGAGCCTGCACTGAAGCCAGTAGCTCCCAGTCGTTGAAATTCGGGTACTGAGCTGGAAGTCAGCGACTCTCATTCGTTCATTGAGCTCGAGTGTCTATCTCAGTGACGTACTTCAAATCACAGCCTCTCTTGCCCTTATTGTTCTCCACATGAACTTGGTTGTTTCCTTTGTGTGATTCACGAACATCTGCGCTATGCTCATACCATTTACCAACCCCTACGGGAAAGTATTTCCATGGTTTGAGGATCCCAAAGGGGAAAGTGGGTGAATAAAGGGGGGAAACGTCTCTTTTCGCATCATCATTATTGGAAAAGATCCGAGGATTCGAGTGAGGAATAGAGTATTCATTTGAGTACCCGTCTTGTTCATGGCTCTGGGTGCGAGTAACCTCGACGTATCGCGATTTGATAAAGATGACGGAATGGAACATAGAATGTCGCGTGAAGACCCCTGAATCGATTGTCTGGTCATCGGGAAAGGTACAGTACCTGGAAGGTTGCTTCGAGCGAAGGCGCTGCAGTGAGCCACGTAGTCGCTTCTAAACTCCAGTCGAAGGGATTTACTATTGATTCAAGTTCGAGAAGACCAGTGAAGCATCTTGCAGGCCCCCGTGAATCGTATGATGAAAATTCTTCAGCGCCTTCAATAAGACTTGAGCCCGGCAACAACTCAGAAGGAGATTTTATGCTTAGTGGAGGCCCATCTGGAAGCCCAGGAAGATCGCTTCTAAGTCCTACATCGCCAGAAGTAGTTGTAGGAGAGCTCGGAGTAGATGGCGTGATATTTTTACTCCGCAATGTTGTCCTCCAAGTACTAGCAAGAGACATGTGTCGTCTCACATGTCGAACGCTGCGGGAATTTTGAATCGCAGCGAGTTTTTACTTTCCTGCAGGCCGTACATAAGCACTTTCGAGAAACCCGCTAGCTAGCTTATCTTGAGAGGCAATAGTAGCCATGTCTTTTATGTGTTGACTCTGAATTGTTTCAGCGAGAACTCGAGAAACTGTGCGAGTCGTAAGTGCTTACTCTTCTCGAACGTCTTATTGTATCGGGTACAAATGAAAGGTGGATTACTTGGTGGTGTTCTGCCCATGATTACAAGACATGAAGATTTACAAAATAGCTCCGTTCACAACTTCCGAGAGGGATTCAGTGAATAATTATTCTATTTCCTTCAATGATATTCACTTCATGGAGTCCCCTGAAAGAAGGTACTGACCAATCATGCCAAGTGAGGTAATGTGCGCCAGCGAGCGAATGAGGGCCAGGGGGTAGCGAACCAAATCTCGTTGGTCATCTCTCTCCGGGCAGAATTTTGTGAATAGCTTCGAAGTGTTGGGAAAGAAAATAACCCAAGAATTTTCTCATCTTGATACGGTGATTTTTCATCGTCCATCTTTAACACTGTTCTCTCTCAGCGGATTCTCACTCTCTCACCTTGTTTTGCAACAGCAAGTATAGAGCACTACAAATCATTCATCACAGCGCAAGACTGCAAATTTCCCAGCATGATCAACAGCAAATCAGCCTATCACTTGACTAACACTAACTCTCAATCTCAAGGATTGCTATTTAGACCACCAAGAATCAACATGTCAACAACAGCCCCATTCCCATCTTTCGCTAAAGTCTGGCATAACACAAGCTACCTAGCAATCAGTTTCTCCAGGCCCTCTCTCTCGGCAAAAAGGAAAGAATATCTTAATCACAGGAGGAGGATCGGGCGTCGGAGCATGAACAGCGCAATCCTTCGCAGAGGCTGGCGCACCAAACATCGCTATCATCGGCCGCACTGAGTCGAGCCTTCTCGCAACAAAGGCACACGTCGAATCTCTCTTCACTTCAGTCAAAATCCAGCCCCTTGTTGCGGATGTCACCAATAAAGCCCAAATCGACGCAGCGTTTTCCTCCTTCGTCGCTCACGCAGGAAAGATCGATGTCCTCCTCAACAACGCAGGCTACGGCACCATCGACCCTCTAATCTTAGACGCCGATCCGGATGTTTGGATGCGATCCATCGAAGTGGACGTAAAAGGCAGCCTCATCGTCGCGTCAGCATTCCTGCGCTCCTCTGTCCCTAATTCAATCATCATAAACGTCTCCTCGTTCATAAGCTATATCTCCATAGCGAAGTTCTCTTCCTACGCGGTTTCGAAAGCTGCGGGCGTGATGTTGTTCAATTCTTTGCAGATGGAGAATCCGGGTCCCAGGGTGGTGAATATACAGCCGGGTATTGTGGGGACGGATATGAACCTTAAGAGTGGAGTGAAGGCTCTGGGTGATGGTGAATGAGTTGTTTTGATAGGGTTGGGTGACTGCTGATGCTGGTGCAGTCTCCCTCCCGGGGAATTTCATGGTCTGGTCGGCGAGACTTGAGGCGGCGTTCCTTAAAGGTAAATACGTCTGGGTTAATTGGGACGTTGAGGAGGTGAAGGAACGAGCGGAGGAAATTGCAAGTAGCAATTTGCTGAAGATGACGCCTGAAGGTTAGCCGTTTAGGGGATTGATGTAATGTCCCGTAGAAATCGGCACATAAGGTATCAATCGCTGTCTTCATATGAACGATATTAAGTCAGATCGATGGAACTATTGCAGCCATTATTGTCGAATTACTCTTTTAATTTCTGCTGTCAATATTGAGGATATCGGGAAAGAGAGGATCCATTGAAGTCGGGTCTCCGGGTCTCTCCAATTCCTCGATTGTGTCTAGTTATTAATATCTCGTATGCCACTTCCTTCCATGGCCTAGTCACCGAAAAGAATTGAATGAACAGGTATATTTCTGACCTCGTATTTTTATCTCAATTCAACCATGGTTTCATTCACCCTGGCCCCATAGCAGCAGCCTCCTTATTTTGACCCGCGCCACTCTTCTTCTCTGTCCACTTCCGAATAGCATCCAACGCTTCCTCGACACCCTTAACTACAATGGTCGGTCCGCCACTCGCCAACTCCCCCAACTTGTCTGTCCACCCTCCCTTTCCATGATGACCGCGCGCGCGATCCACCCACGCAGCCTGCAGTCCTGCGGCTCTGGCACCAACAACATCAAACGGATTGCCACTAACCAACCAAATGGTGCCCATATCCTCCTTACTCGTCGTCTTCCCCACCTTCCTCGCAAGGTACTGATAAACTTTCGGATCAGGTTTATAGACCTCAATTTCTTGGACTGTGACGAGACCTTTGAATGCTGACGCATGGGAGGAAAGAGATGGTGATTGGTTGACGGAAGATGAAACCATTGCGTCAGTCCCGTTGGAGAATACATAGGCGTCGATGTTCGGATCCGAAGCCAGGGATTTGAGCGCTGGTGGGACATCGGGGAAGGTGTCGAGGGAGTCGTATGCTTTCATTAACTTCTTGATGTCTTCATCCGATAAAGAGACTCCTGATTCATCCAAAGCATGTCTTAGAGACGCGTTTGTGATGTCTGAGAAGGGTTTGTATAATGCTGTTCAATGGTTAGAATAGAGGGGTAAAGTCGGGGTGAGGACTCACACATGGAATTCATGCGCCATGTATACTCGAGTTGAAAACGTCGCCATAGCCCTGCTATAGAATTGGCCTTTTCCTCTCCGAAATGGGAAGCTAGCTCTTTGGCTATGCTTTCTGTTGACAGCAGAGTGCCGTACAGGTCGAATGCTATTGTGGGTTTGCTGGTCGAAGCCATGATGACGTTTAGTACAAATAAGTAAAATCGAACCAAAGTTTGGTCTTGAGGCTTAGGCGAATAGAGAGATTGCAGAAAGACAGAGATGAAGGCTGTTTACGGACTTAAAGTAGATCAACTATTATGGAAGAAGAAGAAGGGTAGCGCTAATGACGCACGCGGGGTAAGCTCGGGTCATCCCCAGAGCTACACAACATCTACGTTTTCTCGATTGGGCAACGTTACGTCCATCAATCCAAAAAAAACTTATCTCTACTGTTTAGCAGTCCACAATGGAGGAACTCGAAACCTCCAATTTCCAACTCTTCCGAGATTGTCTCTCAACCCCCCTAATCGAGAAAACCACCGAAACTCCCTCCAGGATCAAAAAAGCTCGCAACAAATCCGGACGAAAGACAGCTATCAAGCCCATCGTTGTCGAGGAAGTTAAGACCAGTGATGCAGATGATCTAGCTGAGTTCATAGATGTCTGTTCCAGCTTCTTACCATTCTGATTTGAGGAACTAACAAAGCAGACAGTACCTCGCAACCGAGATTTTTGAAGCCCTCCCCACTGAGCTGCGGACCCTTACCTACTCCATCTGGCTCAACACCCCCTCCCTCCAGGCCATCTACACCAACCCGCCATCCCCCCTAACATTCACCCAAACCCTCAACGCTCTTTCCCCCACCATTGGCGAAAGCTTGTCCACCTACGGCTTTCTCCCCTCGCACCGCACACCGTCAGAATTCCTTCTCCCAATCCTCTCCTCCTACCTGACCACCATCCTCACCCCTCCCCTTCCCCCTTCCCTCACCAAATGTCTAGCCACCGGATGCGAGATCTGCGAGCGTTCCTGGATCCCCTTGACGTACCATCATGTGATACCGAGGGCTGTGCATGCGAAGGTTTTGAAAAGGGGATGGCATACTGAGGGTAGGTCATCGGGGGGGGGGGGGATTTTCCTATTTAGGATTGTTTCATGAGTTTTACTCTTAAATCATGTCTCAGGAGTAGTACTCCAAAGTCCTTCCCAATGAAGTATATACTGACTCCCCGATGTTCGCAGATCAGTTGGAGAATGTGGCTTGGTTGTGTAGGGCTTGTCATTCTTTCGTACATAGGGTTGCGACCAACGAGGAGTTGGCGAGGGAGTTTTATAGTGTGGAGAGGTTGCTTAGAAGGGAGGATGTGGTGAGGTTTGCGGGGTGGGTGGGGAAGGTTAGGTGGAAGGCTGCTTGAGATGTTGGGTTGGGGATCGATTGGGAAGTTAGAAGAGGAGCATTGAGCATTTGTTTGGAATCTAGGGATGTGGTGGTGATTGGCGTTCGTTTACAATTTGCTCTACATCATACATACAAGATTGTACAGCTGTATGGCACAATGGTACCCATATGGACAATATACTATAAAACTAGCATCAAGGCTCCGTCTCATTGCCATCCGCCCATCCCGACCCACGATCAATATAATTCTGCGCCTCAGAGTCCCGTGGCCATCCATCCCAGTTCTTCACACTATTCACAAGATCCTCAGCTTCAGACTCACGTTCCGTCCGTCCGAAGAACACTTTCATGGCAATGATCGTTCGTCTAATGAGCTTCGATCCGTTCTGGGATTGCATCGCAATCTCATCCAACTCGGTATGGTTCTTTACCATCCATTGGAGAACATTCATCAAGCCGTCATAATCCTCATTCAGGCCCAATACACGCACGTATGCGTGTAGATGAACACCCTCGATGGGGTGCAGAAATTTTGGGATTGTTGGATGTGAGGTCTCGTTGACCTCTGACAGCTTGATGAACTCGTCCACAACGATGCGTATTTGGGATTTCCCAAGGATGTCGTCTCTTTCCTCTTCGGGGACTTTGAAGGAAGCTAGAAGTGCCTTCTCAAACCCAATGCAGAGAATCAGAAATCCCCGTGGATCCAACTCAAGCCCGCAGTCGTGGAAATCGTTTACGGCAGCAACTAAGACCTTCCATGCCACAATGTCATTCTTAGGATCGCCAATGAGAGAACGATCCACGATTACGCCACGTCGTGCAAGACCGCTGAAAAGTGCATACCATGCCGGCCGAAAGCGTGTCTGACTTATCTTAAGAAGGTCGGCGCAGTGGAGCAACGGGTTGAGACGATGTTGATTCAGGTGTTTGTGCCCCAATTCAAGTATTTTCCATCCATTTGCCTCAGGGGCGCGATCCTCCGTAGGATTTCCCGGATTGTCTGCCTCGGCTTTTTCGTGCCGATGCGTCGAGCTTATGGTAGGAGGAATGATGCGAGGAGCTGAGCGGCATAGAAGGCCGATAAAAGCAGCAAACGTAGGTTCGGGAACGTGTTTCAAGACCACTGGATTTATGGTATTAAAACCTTTGAGAAAAGCCACTGCTCGGCGGTTTAATCGACCGTCATGAAGGAATTTTATCCCCTCATTTGGGTTTCTGGCGTGCTGAACAAGGAAAGTCAGAAACCTTCCCGATGGTCGTATTCCCGCATGTCTCATTTGCCTATAGAGTTCGCCAATAGTTGGCGGCTGAAGGCGCGACTGATAGAAGCTGCTAAAGTTATCATTCGACGGTGGGAGAACTTCTTTCCCATCACCTGGCGATGATTTATGTTGGAGCGTTCGACCGGATCGTGAGGCTTCAAACTGGAGTTTTGTGATCATTGCAAAGTACATCGCCATGGTCGGTTGGCGGCCTTGCTCTTGGTAGCCGATGAAAGCACTCCAAGCTTCCTGAACATCACGGGTCGACTCGATTCTTGCAGTCCAGACCTGTGCCTCCGGGTCACCTTGCAATGAAGGGCCAGACAACCTGGATCTCCTAGATCTGAATTTGAGTAACTTTCGAGTTGGAATTGTGGGTGTTCCGTCAGGTTCTTGGCCGCCGAGAACCCTCAGAGTGCGATCCCGTACACCCTCACTGTATCCAGATTCCTTCGCTTGCATGGCGGTTGCGACAACTCTGCTCAAATCGTCTTCTGGCAATCTTTGAGCATCCATCCCGTCCTGCTCAACTCTCCATGGAGGCCAACTCCTTGTACGAAGACTAGCCGCCCTTGATTCTCTTTCTGATTTCTTTGAAGCGGCCAGGACTTGAGCTACGGCGCGATAACTATTTCGATCAAGTAGGAGGCGCGGCTCGAAATGAGTGGTCATTTCCAAAAGAACTCGCTGAGCTTGCCAATTGTGAACCATGGATTTCAATGGATTTATCGATGCTGGTAGTGCCAACACACGTAACATTTGATTAAAGAGCTTGCATAGTCGCGCGTATGTTCGATTATCCAATTTCATGAGTTCGCCAGAGCCACTGCCCAAGTGTAGATGCATGAATGGTGCTACCATGTGCGATATGCTGACGATTGCCGGAGGCCAGATACGACGCGCCTGGTACAGTAGGCGCCGGAAAATGGCAAAGAACGAGTTAGACTTCCATCCAAGATGCTGAATAGATGGGACAAGGTGATTTTCGTATAATGGGGTCATATCTGACCACGGAATAACAGAATCAATTTCGACTTCGGTTTTTGTCATCAGACCGGGCCGTGAATTTTTCCCCAGTAGTTCCCATGAGTAGATCAACAATAATTTCAAGGACCGGACGTCTGGAATATCTCTCCTAAGCATCTCCAATAGAAGAAAGGGAGGTTTCTTTGACGGTGAGGAAGTGAAACGTTCAATCATCGCTTCTGTGTCCTGGGCCGAGACAATCCAAACCCACTCCGCGATGTCTGCCTCGGTTAAACCCCTGCGTTGAAGGGTTGCTGTCGATCTTTCGAGGAAGGACTGGTCAACTTCATCCAGAGTGATCTGAGCCGAGTCAGTATGGGCTGCAATCTCAGATACACAATAACATACGTTTGGGTTCGCAGACCGGCGAAGGTAGACCACCAGTATTAGGGGTAGCGATGACCGCGGATGGTAGCCCCTATTCTTCAACCAGTACTGCTCTCGTTCGGAAACATCTTCTGTATCCAACCATCGAGCGAGAATGCCTCGCGGTGTTGAAAGAGGCCTTCGGTTACGTCTCTGGGGGAATTGGTTCTGCGTTGTGGCCTTTTCTATCAGTTTTTTGGTTATGTCCAGTTGTCTCCAAGCTTCTATCCCTCTCCCGACTATTTCCAGCTGTCTTTCGACCGTTAGTAGTTCTCGCTCGACTATATGCAGCTGTTTCGCAACTTCTATCCGCCTCCCGGCTGTCTCTAGCTGCTTTCCGACAATCGCCAATTGGTTTTCAACCAGATCGAGCTGTCTCCAGGCCTCTATTCGTCTTTCGGTCATCCCTACCAGACTTCCGACAAGTCTTAGTAGTTTCTCGACCATGGCCAGCTGTTTCCAGGCTTCTATTCGTATTTCGACCAATTCTAGTTGTTGCTCAACCGTTTCAAACTGCCTCCAGATTTGCAGCTGTTTTCTGACCTTTTGTCTTCCGGCTCTCTGCCTTTTGACCTTATTTCTTCTTTTCCAGCTTAAAATCCTCGGTATCCCGACATTTCTCGCCGTCATCGTGGCACTATGATCTTGTCCGGAATATTTCGATGGAGCTTGGGCACCGTCTGCTAGCTCCTCTGTTATGCTCTTTTCGTTTTGGATTTTTTCCATCTTCTCTGCGAGCCACCTCGCTTGCGCGGCCGTCTCTTTTCCCGGCCTTGCCCTGGTTCTTCTGGCGATGACCGGAGTATCCAAATTTGAGGAAACATCTTTTGGGCTGTTCTCTGGAATTTCAGAATGGCTTGGCTTCTGATGGCTGGGCTCTGGCCTCCCGCCTCCCGAGGAACGAAGATTTCGAATCTTTAATGCCCTATTGACCGACGGCTTTGCTTCCTCCTCCCTTCTTGTTCTGTCATTGTTGGCCGCGATTAGTTGGTCCTTGCTCCAGTATCCGCGGGTGTTGAGAGCAGGGCCGGGGAAAGAAAACTGCAAGATAAGATATTAGCAATAGGGAACCTGGAAATATGTTAGAGAATGATTAATTTACCACGGGGGCATTGCAAAGTCTGAAGGAGCTGCCAGACGTCCGTAAGAAGGCAGTGCCCAATCTCGAGAAATAGAAGCGCGGTGATTGCATTCGTTCATTGTGTCCAGACGCTCTTCAAAGTCTAGAGGTGATGAGGAGGAGGCAATGGTGGATGGATGGTATTTTATTGGTTGACTAAATGGGAATTAAGGATCCATTGGGACAAATGGGTGACCAAAATTAGAAATGCAATGAGAACAGGCCCAATTACCCCAATTGTCTGAAGAAACAAGCTGGATATAAGGCTGCTGGAAAATCCTCAAGCTCCGTTTGCGCGTTGGCTGGGGTTGGATGACTAAGCGAGACGCTAAAGGTTTAGCTCCATTTTGTGTTCTGCTTCAATTCGTGAAGTGGAACAATTTCACCACGGCCCAAGCAAAAGCGGAAGAGGATTCATTTGCTCTTCTTTTGTCTTATGAATTCTGTTGCACCTGATCGTATGTTTTGATTTGTCAACAATTAAAATACACAGTTGCGAACAAATCTTCGACCGCTCCGGCTTGCAGGCCCTTTCTTGTCGGGCACACACATTACGCTCGCTACCCTCATCGCGACTCGCGACGAAGCGCGAATTCATACGTCAAAGTCTCTATCGCGACCGACAGCAGACCTCGTGATGGCTTCCGTCAACGGGGTTCTGAGTCCTCCGTCGCACTCAGACTCTGCGAATTCCTCCATCACACTCTCGGCAAAGCGAAAACGCGACGACAGTATTGAGGCTCAGAACCACATAAATGGCATCAGCGACTCAAATAGTGCTGCTGCATCAGCACCACCACCAACATCGGAAGACTCCCAAGCTCTGATTAGAGATTTGATTGATGTCCTCAAAACGTAAGTGATTTTGGGTGTTACGTCACACTTTTCACCTTATCATCTCACCACTTCACCGCGCATAATACCAACAATTGCTGATGTCGAATCTAGCCACGATACCACTCCCTCAATCCTAAAACGATCCCTCCCCGAACGCTCTTCATCTGATGAACCTCAAGCAAAGAGACACAAAGCCGAAGGCAGCCCTGAACCTACTACCATCCTGACGCGACAGTCATCGAATTCATACTATACTGTTGAAGAAGTCCTTGAAGACATCGACTTGGCCGTGTCTGATATCACAGAAAAGCTGCAATTGCCAAAGGGCGCAAACCAGTTTGCCCCACCTTCACCGTCGCAGACAGAAACGTCTTTGAAGATTACAGCTTTCAAGAAGAGGGCACATGAGCTGGTTCAACGGGAGAAGAAAGTCAAGGGGGAAAAGACGATGTCAGGTGAATCAGCTGGAACGAATACGGCGGGCCATATGGCAAACGGAGGTGACGGATCGAATACTTTCGCAAATGTCAATGCGAGCTCAGGCGAAAACAAACTTGTCCTCACACTCTATGGAAACGCACCCCAGCCGAAGCAACTCTTTTCCAGTCTCCAGCTGCCTACAAAAGTAAATGGAGAGACGAAGGACATTGTGCAAACGCTTCGAGAAGCCGGGCTTCCTAATGGTATCACAACCACTCAGATTATGCCTATTCAATCTACGGGCTTGACCGACGACAGAAAGCGTGTGCCAACACTAGGCGAATTGTTTCCGACTCCACCTACTGTCCCTCAACTTCAACCACCGAAGCCTTCCAAGATCGCAACTACCCGATCACTTACCGTGGGTTGGTATCAACCGGCTGCAGCAGATCCCCATCCAAGAAGTGGGAGCTACTTCAAACAGTCCATATCGACTGGCCAGTGGCTCGACTACAGCAATGCTTCTCCATTGCCAGGCACCAAGAGAAAGCAACGAGACAGGGCCTTGAGTCTTGGTGGAAGCAGAGCTCCTCAATTGGATGCCGACTCGACGGAATCAGAAGCTGCTAAGTTGGACGCTCTATTTCGAAGTGCATACTCTGGCTTCGCCCCTACCAAGGATGACGCAGCGGCAATTGTGCCTGGAGGGATGATGGACCGGATCTGGTGGCAGCACATTGGAGAGAAGAGTTTTGAGCGCCTTGTGCAAAATTCAAACAAATTGGAAGATGTCGTGGTTCCCGACGTCGACAGTACGGATCCACCTATGGCTGACGATGTTGATGAAGAGGAGAAGTTCAGGGAAGCTATAGAGATCTACGAGGGAGCTATCGATCCGAATTTGGATAGAGTCGTGGAGAAAGCCGCTGACGAGAAAGATGTCGATGAAGTCCTTGAAGAAATCTCGGATCTTTTGCGGACATTGAATTCTCATCAGCGAAACCGCCATTTGAACCTAAATTCGTCAGGCCGTGCAGGTGGCCTTCTGAGTACCTCGGACACAACATCTCTCGGCACGCCCTCAAAGCCAAGCGAACCCGAGATATCCATATACGAAATTCTCAAATCTCAATTAACGTTGATGATTGCAAGTCTGCCACCTTACGCTGTCGCTAAACTAGACTCCGATCAGCTTGCCGAACTCGCTATCAGCACTAAGATGGAGATTCGTATGGATGACCACAAAGGAGTCATGGAAGAAGACGAGGCGTCGGCTCGAGCTAAAGCACTGGCTTTCAATGGAGCTTCTGCTTCACGTCCAGTTCAACCGCCACAACATCGCGCCAGCTCCTCTGCCTTATATGGCAACCAGTATGCAGCTCCACGACCCGCAGCTCCACCTCAACATCAGTACTATACTCAGGCACAGACACCTATTCGGCCACCGCAAAATAATTTGCAACGACCTCCTGCGACAGCTCAAGTCCCTTACCCATCTCAGCGACCTACTGCTGGCGCGCCTTATCGTCCGAATTCTTACGGCACCCCGAATTACCAACAAGCAGCTCCTAGACCACAACAACCCTACACTCCACAGCCACAATACCAGCAAGCCCCTCACCCGAACTACAACCGCCCTGCTGGGCAACCTTATCAAGTGGCACCACAATCTGCTCCCCCGGCTGCTATGAATCCACGTTATGCAGGTCAGCAGCCTTCGTATCCCCAGCAAGCCCCCGCTCAGAACGGGATGGATTACCGATATGGCAATGGTGTCAATGCAGCGCGTCAAGTTTCACCGCAGAAGCCTATGCACAGTCCCCAACCCGCGTATAACCAGGCACAGCCTCGACCTGCATATGCAACACCCACCGCTTCCATGACACAGGAACGCAGACCATATCTGCAAAATCCGGTGGCACCACAAATGATGAATGGAGGATCTGCCCCATCTCATCAACCGCAGCATCCACCACAACAACAGCAACTAGGCCCCACCAACTATAGCACATTCATGACGACAGAGCAACAGTCAAGCATGATGGAACGTCAACGAGCACAACTAGCGCAGCAACAAGGCCTGCAGCAGATGGCGAGAAATGCTGCACAGGCAGGAGCGATGGGATCTCCATCTAAGTCGCAAGTTAATGGCAATGCTGTTACCGCTGGGCTATGATTTTGAGAGAGTAAGATGATAATTGGCTTGGAAAATGGACATTCTGCAATGGCGTATCGACTGTGGCGTGTATTGTGTGTTGGTATTCCCGAAACGGTGGCTTTATGACACTGGCGTTTCAATTGATCAATAGGACAGAGCATGGAGTTTATGGCCGTGCTACTTTGCACCACATAGACAATCCGCCCAGTAGCACTTCAGGTGCATTCACTGGCAAAAATGTATGTGTATAATTATAGAGTTTTCATTGCAACTGCACTGCATTGCTTGCAAATCAATTCAAGCTTTGTCTACTGAATGAATACTTTTCAGACCTATTGACCGAGATATCCTTCATTCTCCGTGTCCTCTTGCCCAAGGGGCAGATCTCGAGAATGTGGGGACCGCTAAAGAGCCGGGCCTACGTCATTTTAGACGGCTCCTAAGTTGTCCCTGAGAGGCAGAGCATGCATCAAGAGCATCAAAAGCCAACAAAGAGCAATCCGAGTTACAACATTTAAATACCAGAAGTCCAGTACCTCGAAATCGTTATTGTGCCCAAGGGAATCGAAAAGCGATCCGCAAAGTCGTATCTCGAAGACGTTGTTGTACCTGAACGATATTTGAAACCTTACAGCCTGCCAAAGAACTACAAAACAGCCCCACCACGATACATCTTCCTCACGACCTCTTCACAACCATACCAAAGGAACTTCAACAAACTACAAAACAACCAACCACAATAAATCACAATGGACACTCCAACTCTGATTGACATGCCCGACCCTCCCTCAAACCCAGACACGCCAACAGAAGCACCGTGAGCTCTCCCCCTTTCCTCGTATTCACTACAAAGATACCAAGCTGACCACCAAAGTGGCACACCAAATTCAACAACAACCTCCCTCTCCGCCCTCTCCACAACCGCAATCAAAGACGGCCACCGCGGCAGCGCCTTCCCCAACACCGGCCACGGCCACCACCACACTTCCTCCTCCAACACCCTCGAAGCCGAGCGCGCAGATCGCATCTCGCGTCTCGCCGGCCTCGAACGAGTGTCCACCGTCCGCCCACCGAATCCCAATGCTGCTGGTCCAGCAGGCGGTGCTGCCACAGGGCAAATTCCGGGATATTTCGACGCGAATGGGAATCCGGTGTACACGACCAAGATGTCGACTGTAGGATCGGCATCTGCTACGGGAAGCATTGGGGGTAGGACGACGACGTGGGCGAGTGGGAGCGCGAAGGGACAGACGGATGCGGATGATGATGAGAGGGAGGCGGATCAGATGAGTATGGACACGAATTACCGCGACTCTGATCGCTTCTCTGCTTCGGCGGTGGACGAGGATGTTGACGGTGATGGCATGAGTGATGATACTTCTCTTGTTGGGTTTGGAGAGGGTGCAGGATCTACGGTGTCTGGACCGACGTATAGCAGGAGCAACTTGGTGCCAAGGGCAAGTCTTTTGCAGCAAGGTGGTGGTGCGGGAACGCCTGGGACACCGCTGAGTGCCAGCACGACTGCGACGGCGGAGCAGAGACGGGAGGCGAGGATGATTGATGGGTTGGCTGCGGATGAACCTGCTAGTGGGTATGTGGATACGGCTGCCCGAGGTGGAGTTGGCGCCAGTACTAGGGCATCAGGAGATGGTGTGCAGGCTGCGGAGAGAATTCTGAGAGATAGGCTTGATGACGGGGAAGGGAGGAAGCCGCCGTTGGGAAGTCCTGATGAGGCTGGGTTGGGGCAGTTTTATTTTGAAGAGAAGAAGTAAGGGAAGGCACGTTTGAATTTAAAACGGTATTTGGGTTGGTGGCGTTAAGTTACGGTGTGGAGGAATTGCAGTTATGATACCATGAAGGGAATTTATCACCAACTCGTCTGTTTCAAGAGCTGAGAGACATTGAGCTGCTGGGAAGATCGGATGAAATGCTAGTCTATCAACGGCGCAAGCGCCACGTCTATGTGTGAGGAGACCTTTCGTAGTCGTGTCTTACCTCGTTGTCGGGGCCCTTCCTTCTTTCGGGGCATCCAACTACAAATGATGTTGTAAGTTCCCTACAGTTGAAAAAATCATCTTCTGTGAAGCAAACAGCACATAATAAAGCAGGTTGGTAATACGGACGCAAGCCAGGACAACCACAACCAACCACACCACCGAGAATTCCTCTGCTTGTTGTTTGATGCTTTCGTTGGAGGGCCGGAGGAGCTGAGTATATATAGGGAATCAGGGAATGGTTTCGTCTCGTCTAGTGAAGGGACTGTCTGTTAAGGCCACCCCAATGCAAACCTCTTGACAAAGCCATAGAGAGCTCTGACAGTCGTAGCCGAATCGAAGGTTGACTGTCGTAAGGCTATTCTGTCGCGATCATTTAGAAGAGGCTCGTTTCGCCGGTTCTTTGTGACAAGATAGTTGAAGGGTTTTTTGCCAATAGGGAGCGTCTCCGGGTTTGGATTTTGGGGAATGTTTGGAGAGGTGACTGGGTTGGGGGAGATTGGGAGGTCTTGGAAGGTGACGGTGAACTAAAGGGGAACATAAAGAGCTAAATGGAAACATAAAGCGCGATGTTGTGCTCCGGCTTTGGGGCGACTGAGGTGCGGGAAGCATGAGCGTATTTGTGGGTAGGATTCAAGACTTGACCAATGTCTTGATCGCGGCGATATTCTCGCCTTGCTCGTAAGTTGACGGTGGAGGCGGAGATGACTTCAAAGTTGTGTTCGTGAAATGATCCAGAAGACAAAGGACAGTTCAAGATTGATGAGCGATGCACAACAGGATATATTTTACTTTCTTGCAGGCCTAGTAGGAGGTAAAGAACTTCGCAGAGGTTTGCGTTTGTTGTTGAGGGTAGAAGATGGGGGCAAAGGTTATAGTTGGGTAACTTAAGTAGATAGTGTCCAAGAGCTGGTGTGTATGGTACAGTTGCAAGACCCTGACAATTCAATAGCGATAAAATGAGAAACCTTCGCTGATCGTTCAATCCTTTCTGGACATTCAGGGGTTCAAAGAGACTCTTCGGTCAATTCCTCCTCCAATTGCGGAAGAAGAGTAAACGATGGAAGCCGGAAGAAAGATCAAGCAGTCGAGACTCAACTCAGGACGTGCTTGCTCTTGTTCTCTGTCTACAGCAGTAGCACTCTCTAATCATCATCCTCACCCTCGTCATCTTTCCCTTCGACATCGTGTCCCTCATTCACAGCTGGCGCCTTCGCCCTCTGCTTCCTCCACAGCTCCGCCAAAAACTCACTCGTACTCGCGTCCTCAATACTCTTGTCCGTCCTCTTCTTCAAAAACCTCGGGAATCTCAAACTCAATCCCCTCTCCTCACTCACCAGTCCGATCGCAGCAGTGTACACCGGACTCAGCGTAATATCTGCAAAAGCCATCTCCCAAACCTCCTGGGGCTCAAACCAAACATCTGGATATCCGCCTTCATACTCAACATATCCTGGTTTCTTCCCAAGAACATTCGTCCCCTTCTCCTTATCGTAGAAAGCTTTGTTTTCTTTATAAAAAACGTCTGTGAAACCGGATATGCATTTACATACTGCTTCGAGGGAACCAGTGTCGGGGTTCCGCACGGCGAGGAGGATGGGAGACCAGAATGCTGCTTTGCGGCCCTGTCCATGCCATCCTGCGATGGGAATTAAGTCTAATGTGTCGAAGGTTGTGCTGTAGTCTTTCTTTACTTTGAGCCAGGAGTCGAGCCGTTTGTCAGGTTCGTAGGTGGAGAGGAGGGCTTTGCGGCGTGTATTCTTCTTTTCAAGCTCTTTCTCTACTGCGACTTTCTTTTTGCATTTGCTAGAAGACTTTGGAGTGAGTTCAGCAGTGGTGGGTTCGCTGGTAGAAGAGTCTGCAATTACGTCCTCGACCTTGAGATTGAGGTTTGGAAGGTTGTCGAGGATTTTAACCATGATGCCTTCGCATTTCATGTCCGTGGCGCTCTTAAAAAACTCAAGCACTGTTTCGGAGTCCTGCGATGTTGCGTCGATGCTTTTGACCCATGTAAATTGGTTTGGTACTTCTGTGAACAGGCTTCTGAGGAGCTCTCGCCGTTCTCGAAATGGCCGGTCCAGTAGCGGCTCCCCATTGAGGAACATGAGATCGAAGGCGAATAAGCAGACAGAGACTTTGACACTGCCGATAGCGACATCTTTTCGAGCTCGATTGGCTAGTGTTTGGAAGGTTCTGAGCTCTCCGGTTTCTTGATCAACGGCTACGACTTCGCCTTCCATTATGAAGCTGCTGACTCCATCGCCACGGATTTGAGGCATCAAGGCCACGAGATCGGGATACTTGTTAGTCATGAGTTCGAGATGTCGAGAGAAAATCGAGACTTTGCCTCGGTCATCGCAATGGACCTGCGCTCGTTGGCCATCATACTTGTATTCGCAGCTGAAATTTCGACCCTGAAGCTTCGTAAGCATCTCGGACAAGTCTCTCGTAATACTTCCCAACATGGGACGGAGTGGAATATGTAGCGCTAGTCCACATCGAATGAGAAGCTCATCGCAGACTCCGATTTCGAGGAGAACAGGGATTAGGTCATTGTAATTCGGCCGCTTGGCAAAACACGCCTTGACTATCTCCTCGCCTTTGGACCAGATTTCTGCTAAGGCTTCTTTCTTGAGCTTTGCTAGCTCTTTAGGTGATTTGAGAGGGAAATCTACATCGCGAGGACGGGATAGTTGGAAGGCCCGTGATAGAGCTATCAACATTGTGGTTTTGACAGCACCGATGCGTAGCTTTTCAGATCAGCCATGTCCTTTTCAAGGCTGGGACAGTACTTACATGCTGACAAAGAGTCCTGACAATATATCGACTCTCTTCCGCTCCTCTCGCGTCTTGCAGCAGCCTATTTACCACACTCTGCTTGATCTCGCCACTTCCAGTCCCTTGGGTGCTGGCTATCTTTACAAGTGCTTGATATACACTTTTGACCGTGAGCGGCTTCGGTTTCCGGAGTGTGAAGCTCTGCTTCTTCTTGGCTTCGAAAGCCACGTCACCTGCGTCTCCAACCTTGTCGTAGAGAGCTTTGAGAGCTTTGCCGTCTAGACCGCAAACTTGCTTCAGGGCTTTTGAGATTGCGGATCCTCCGAGGCCAAGCTCCAAGGATATGTATGGTGGAGATATTGAGTTGGTTGCGAGCCATACCTGAGAAGATTGTTAGCTTTTGGACATGGCTATTGAGGAATAAAATGACGGTAATAGAAGCAAAACATATAACATGCACCTGGAAAACTTTGGAGAACGTGCTATAGATTCAAAACAGTAATATTTCGTACGTACAGTCGGTAGCAAACTACTGGGATCTCCCTCAATTATGACTCTCAGAAGATTCACAAGGGTATCGACTATCTTGATTCGACTCTGCGTACCATTTACGAGAACGAAGCACCTGGTAAGAAGAGCATAAGAAGCATTCCCGCCCTCTGCAGCCCAATGACTCTGTAACTCCGACACATATTTTGACGGTTCGAATGTTAACGGGCTTTCGTCGAACGGTATACTTGATGTTATGGTATCTTCTTCCAAGCCTGTTGACTGCAAAGAGAGGGTATTCTTCCCTTTCGTCTGAGCTGGGCGTGGATCGGTCTCCACATCGGATGAAGCTTCCCCAAGGTCATCGCCGCCAACTCCGTTCGCACTTGTGTCCTTGGTAGCCTTCCCATCAGCTGTGTCGTTCTCGGCGGACTTGTCTCCAGCACCGCTTACAGCTGACGGAGCTCCTGTTGCCTCTCCAGCGGCTTCCAGATCCCACTCTGCTTGTAGCTTCTGCGCAAGCTCTTCGTCCGTCAATTCCGACGATTTCACAGAGTTCTCGGTATTTCGTTCGCCGTTCGCAGGCCGTGCGGGCACATTCTGCTTTTGCTTTCCAAAGAAAAAATCTAGGCTTCGAGATGCCACTGGGGAGGATTTGGAGCTATCGTTGAGCTTTCGCCGCTTCGCAGGACTTCCCATCTTGAATGAACGACTGGAGCTGATGGCTCTGCCTATTTCATAAGTCTGGGTCTTGCGGATTTATCTGGGTTCTGGAGTACTTTGATCTACATTTTTGAGTGAACGCTTTTGCTCAGATCTGCCTCTATACTTCTGGGCTCACAG
This sequence comes from Gamarada debralockiae, assembly GCA_002803225.1. Classification (NCBI taxonomy): domain Eukaryota; kingdom Fungi; phylum Ascomycota; class Leotiomycetes; order Helotiales; family Hyphodiscaceae; genus Gamarada; species Gamarada debralockiae. The sequence goes on along the minus strand of NXFV01002016.1, from coordinate 30,568 downwards.
ATATTCGTAGGGGCGTTGAGGATATTCGTTCATTTGTTGTTGTGGAAGCTGATTGTTCAAATTCGTTGACAGATTGTAGTGGTGACGACATTGGAGATCTAGGGAAGTCGCGTCAACGCGACTCGCCAAAACCGAATTGTTCAAACCAACTTGCACATTCAACTCCACACAAAGACCGCACCCACCATGGCATCCCCAACTATCCGCGACACCAGCCCTGTAGCTGTCCTAGTAGATCCAAAGAACGATGTTCCAGCTAGGGAAAGAGATATCCGTCTCGAAGACTACCTCAACGACAGAATTCAAACGACGGCGGACCTGAGCAACCTTGCAAGCCTTATAGAAACGGTGGATATTCAGAAGAAGCAGTTGGATCAGCAGGTAAATCACTCCCTCTTTTTGAACTATTTGAGGGTGGATGCCGGATACGGAGGGTGTCGAGGATGGGCACATCATCTCTTCAATCCCCGAAATCTGTTGAACGAATGCCAGCTGTGGAGCGACGAGGAAGTCCAGTTCGCCCACGTCTTCAATCGCTCACTCCTTTTGAATGATTGGGATATGCAGGACGTCCGTATCTTTTGAATCGCTCAAATACCTTGAACGATTGTCAGCTGCCCTATCCGGCTCACTTCTTCAATCGCTCAAAGCAATTGAACGGCTCCTTTCCTGTGGCATGGCTGACTTTTTCTAGCTACAAGATGCCCGGGCAAAGCTCGAGGCTACAAAGAAGGCGTCCGCAGACCATGCGGCCCAATTGCTTGAACAAACTGAACGATTCGAAAACCAGCATACGGGTATCCAAAATCGCCTCATGATAATCACCTCGTCGGATAGTCCTGAAGAAGCTACAGAACGTCTGAAAGGTCCTATGGAGAAACTACGTCGGGTCGAATTGGCTACGCTATACGTTGGATTGCTCAAAGAGGTTGAGGAATTGACGGTAGAGGCTCGAAAACACCTACCCGCGGAACCTAAGGAGGCTTTGAAACCATATACACGCCTGAAGGAACTCGCCATTACACTACGTCAGCTCCAGGAACCTGCAGAGGGAGCGGCTGTCCATTTAGTCAAGTATGTAGAGGATACGTCTACATCGCTCTGGCTACAGATGAAGAAGATAATGTCGGACGAATTTGAGGCAGTACTCCAAAAGACCAGCTGGCCGGAGGAGGCTCAAGAGCCGACACGAGAGTGGGCCGATTTATTTGACAGACTTCTAGACCTGCAGGGTCCTGAGATCATGGCTGCACGAGCCCCACTGATACTTCTCCCCATGGCCGTGCTAGCCAAACCCTTTGTTCAGGCATTCAAGTACCACTTCTTCAGCGACAAGCCCACAAACTCTCCACAACGTGTAAGTTATCCCGCCAAAATCCATAGGATGGATCCTTCAATCTCATTGAGCGACTTGAAATCACTCTTTTCTCACCCTCTATTCGCTTTGTTCATAGCCTAGTTCCAATCCTTCAACCAATTCGAGGAATTTAACTAACAGTTTCCAGCTCGGGGACTACTTCTTCGAGCATTTCGTCGGAATTATCTCGAAGTGGGAGCCTTTTCTAAGAGACAACGTATCGCCACTACTGGCAGCCCATTTTAGGGGCAATATATTAGCTGGAAACACCCTCTACGTTGATCCTGTATCCGGATTTATTACTGCCCTGCTTCCTGTCCTGAGAGAGAAGGTAGATACCGTGCTTGTTGGGATATCCAACGATCCGAGATTGCTGAGCAAATTCATCAAGCAATTGCTCAACTTTGATGAAACAATTAGAGACGCCTTCGACTACGACGGAGGAAACCTCGATCTGGGCTGGAAGGGTCTGACCTGGGACGTCCTAGATACGTGGTTCGACAAATGGATAGATGGGGAGAAGGATTTCGCTCTCCAGAGTATGTGTTCCCGGACCCACATTCCCAATCTTCCACCTCTTTTGAGCGATTATGGAAGTCATGAAATCCACTATTTTCAATTGTTGTCCTCTTTTGAGCGATTGCTAGAAGCTATGATATCCGCTTTTTTCAATTGTTCTTTCTGTTGAACAATTACTAGAAGTCATGATATCCGCTCCTTTTCAGTCGTTGTCTTCTGTTGGACGATTACTGACTCCCGAATTCAGGATACAGAGGGATCATAAAATCGCCAGATACCGGTCTCATCGACTACGATAGTACGCTGCCGGGCAAAACAAGGCCTTCTTATGGCGCCATTCGAGTTGCAGACCTAATCGACAACGTGACCAAGTCATACAACAAAATACGCAAATTTTCCCATAAGATGCGGTTTTTGATCGAAATTCAAGCAGAAATCCTTGACCAGTACCAAGGACGGTTGAGCGAATCACTCGATGCATATCAAACTATCACGAATCCTGTTGCACGAAAGTTCCATGGTATATCCAAAGAACAGCAAGCAGATGTGAGTTATCCAGGAAATGGAATCATTCAAATGGAATGAATGATTGATTACTGACTCTCCGCTCTTCTACAGTTGGAAGGTATTGGCGGCATAGAGAGCCTTTGCAAGGTGTATGGGAGTGCGGACTATATCATCAATGTCCTACAGGAGTGGAGCGATTCAGAGTTCTTCATAGACCTTTGGGGCCAATTGCAGTCACGTGCCAAGGCTGCCAATATCAACGATAACCTGGGTGAGTTGAATCGTTCAAACTGGGCGAGCGATTACTGACACCCCATTTCTTAGCCGGCTCAATGTCATATACTGAAGTCAAAGACTCGACATCAAGTGCAGTAGGATCTGAAATCGAGGGCTCCGTGTTCGATGTGACTATTGCCGGATATGGACGGATTCGAAGCCGAGCCGAAGACTTCATGATTCAGGCATTGAAAACCAATCTCTCAAACTCGTTGAGGCATTACTTTACAAGGGCTCAGTGGACGACCGTGGGTGACGTACCGACCGTTCTGAGCATGACTGCCGAATTGGATCAACCGCTTCAGGTAAGCGCGACCCTGCTCATTTTGCTACTTTTTGAAGCGCGTATCCGGCGATTTGTCAATTGCTGACCTTGATTCAGGGATTAAAAGAGTACGTGGCCTATTTGCGAAAAACGCTATCCGCCAGTCAATCCCGTCACGTGCTTCGTCAGGTAATGAGCACTTTTCAAGACCTCTTATGGAACGAACTTCTGGTCAAACAGGACTTTACTACTCTGGGTGCTGCCCGACTGTCACAGGACCTCAACGCAATTGAACGATTGTCGGATACGGCGGCGGGTGCGGGCATGACGAAGCTCCGACAGGGTGTTGTCTTGCTGAACCTACCAGTCGCTCAGGAAGAATCAACAATTAGCCTGATGGATGCTTCTAGCGCCATCTACGCTACAAATTCGCAGGCGGATGAGGTTCTGAAGAGGTTGGGCTTGGATGAGCTATCACGTGCGGATGCCCGGGCTATTCTAGCTCGGAGAGTGGAAGCAAGTGAATAGCCAATATCAATCGTACATCGCATTTGAGCGATTCAAATTTCAGATATATTAATTTCTCACAGAAAATGAACAATTTGAAATCCCAAGTCTAACCCACCATTATCTAGATTATCGTACCATTCTTCATCTTGCGTTGTTAACATTCTCTTCTCGATGCTCGCTTGTGCAACAGCCTCCAATTTTCGCGCCTTTACCGCCTGCTCGTCATTCAAAACTTTTGTCATTCAGACTCAAGACCAATAGCATCAGCATGGCTTTTAAAGTGAAGATCGCATCATTTCCAACCGTATGAAGCCATTGGTAAGACATCTTAAGCTGCCATAGTAATCGTGCTTAGCGACGGTATACCACCCTCAAACAAGCTGGGTTCTGGTCTCCTCATGGGTGCTGCAAGCCGTGGTGTAACATGCGGCACGGGAGACACGTTCGAAGACAAAAAAAAAAATTTTTATTCTAACAGCACACATGGAATAGAGCATGAGAGAAAGACTTTGGATTTTTTGCCTTTGTTCTAATTAAAAATAACCAAAGAAACGATGGTAGTGTGGCCCATCGACCACATATTTTATACTCGTCTCAATCTTGTGCTCCCTCATTCCTATTCCTCCTCTCTGATCCCCTGTGTCCATCGCGACGCTTAGTTAAGATGCCCTATTTCATATCAGTCAGTCACTCATCCTCAAACCAAAGATGGAAGCCTTACATTAGATATTGAATTGTCCAGAGTCAAGCTAACCACCAGTAAGAGCCTGAAAAGCACCAGTGGGAAGATCCAAGTGGCCAGGGTCGCACTCAGGGCAAGTGTCGGCAACAGTAGCAGCGATGGTCTTGCCGTAGCTGGAGTTATTGTCTCCACCTCCGACGTTCTTGATCGTGACGGTCTGGCCGCAGTAGGCGTTGTAGATAAATGGGGACATGTCGGAGATGGCTACGGTATAGTCGCCGTCCTGACATTGTCAGTGGCTGGAGGAGATGTGTGGGACGGAGGAAAGTGAAGGGGTACTTATATTGTGGTATTGGCCACAGGAACCAGCATTGCCATCTTGGTAGAAGTAGGTGGCGATACCTGGTCGGAGTGTTAGCACGTTGCAGCTGGGAAGGGTCTTTGATATTCTCCCGCAATATGCTGTCTGTCGAGATGGAGGGAAGTCGGGGCGTGGTTTGCATACTGTTGTGGGTGGGGTGAGCTGCATTGACAGCAGAGATGGCGGCAGCCATGGAGGCAGCGACTGAGGTAGAGAAGTACATCATTGTAGTTGTGGTTTGTATTGCTGTTATATTGAAGATGCTGTTTGTATGTTTGGATCCTACTCGGTTGCGCCTGGTCTTTATATACTTCTGAAGCTCTCCGAATCCGTAGAGTTTGGGTAAACCCTGCACCAGAACAAACTCCACTAGAAGCCGTCCTTCCCGTTCCCGGTACGGTTTCATAGAAAATCTCCATCCTTGGGCGCCAAATGGGAGGTAGTATTGGGACAACGTGAAGAAATTGTAGGCTACAGTTCGGGAACAACTTGGATCTATGTAACAAGAGTCAAGTTATAGCACAATTATCAGAACGCGGCTCGAGAAGTTTCTCGTGTTTAGATACAAACTTCGACCATCTTCGCAATAGGATTCCATATCGAGTATCAGAAGTCTGTCAAGGTTAAGACAAAGACCCCTAAAGGCGATGCGACTACCAATTAGGTCTGAAGCTATTACCCACGATGGCCTAGGACACGCTGTTCCTTGCCGACGTTAGCATCCACATGGTAGATGGAAATAAGGGGAAATGTATTTAGCACGACAGATGTTCCCAAGTACGACGTCAGAACTGGGCCGTGTAGATCGTTCTGCTAAGGGAAAGCTCCAAGGAAGACATATTTGATACACTAGGTCTTCTTGCGTCGAAGAAGTGAGGAAAGCAGCTTGGTGGCATATAAAGATGCTTTAAAACACGTTAGAATTTTAATATGCCAACCCCGTTAGAGGCATCTGGTAATGGCTTCTGGATATCGTCCGTCAGGGTGCAAAGTATAAAGACGCCAAAAAGCTTGAAGCATGGAGGTGAGAATGTGCTACTGCGGAGCCGGGCCTCTAGTTCGAATGCAGTACTCTGCATTCAATCCAACGCGAAGCCGGGTCCAACACTCTTCCCGAGAGAGGAACTGCGTAGTAAGGCTGAGCGGTCAACAGATATACGACTCAAAGGCCAGCACCGCAGGCACTACATGGGTATCCGAACTTCGGCACGTAGTGAACGGTTAGGATTAGTTCGTCGTGGTTCATTTAAGCTTATACTCAAGTGGCAAGGATTGGCATGAGTGGTAGCGCTGTCCCGCTGCCAACCAAATACGGCTCTAACTTCGCGAACTGCGCAAGCTCACTTTCTCCATCAGATTATTAAATGTAACTACTCTAATCCGAAGAAGATATCATGCGCGAATTTCGACTTCGGAAGAGTCGGATGGCAACTTCAACTTGAAGGGCTAAAGAGCAAAGAAAGCTACGAGCAATATATTTTTCACAGGATGCAGACTTGGGGCTCAAAGTATGCGGCGCCACAATAGGGTTCGCGCAACTCTCCAAGCATTAAAAAGTCGTGGGGAAGTGGCTTCAGCCTTCCAATGGGAAGCAGCTGCAAACAGAAGTGTTGGAAAAGGATGAAAGCTTCGCCCACTAGAGCCTTGAGAAGTACCCGTTCGAAAGGAAAATACCGGACTAGTCGCTGGACAAGCCTGGGTCTCTGCAGGTGAAGGAATCTGTCGCGGCTTAGACTGTACTCATATCCCGCTCGCTCTGCATTAGTGGGGGTTCAACTATTCCCCTAACTCCCTCATAATTGATCTGCTTCTTCTCACCTCCGAGCACGCATCTTCGCTCCCCAACCAGCTTGTGCTCCCTGAGTTTGAAAGCCTCTTGAAGGTTCTGAGTCTCTGACTCCGTGTGTAACAGCGCAGAATGAGCGTCGGTATTAGAAAGTATGTTACTTCAGGATGAGCTGTTTCAGGATCAGAAGACGCTCTTTCACTTCATTTCCTTCCGTATGTCAGATGTTCACTGAAAGGAAGACGAAACACAAGTCGAACCCGATCTTGGTTCTAGAATCTCAAATGAAGGCTCTCGGCTGCCTAACTTCCCACACGAGTTACCACTTTGGCCCCTTTGACGCTTTCAAACTCATAATTACCCTGGTCTTTGAGAGTACAGAGACACAGAGTAATTCTGGTCGATTACGGCACAATTACGGTATGAGGCACAGTGAAAACTGGGCTAATGAGTTTTGGAAGCTTCATAAACAGATCGATCAGGAGAGAACGCAGGTCGGCGTATCTCTATTCGTCTCTTTCTCGGCGCCTTGACTTTGGCGGATCGATGGAGTCTGCTCTCTGCAACGTCCTACAAGCGAACATCCTCAAATCCATACTCTCATGCGAACCTCACATCGGCAACTTTGGTGAGGCAATCTCTAGAGAATACCGTATTACAATGCCTGCCTTATATGCGGAGCTCACATATTCTCGCAGCCAACTGCTCGTCCCTGGCCCCTTCTCTATAGCTTCGGTCGCAGGGAAAACTTCTCAGCCTGAGGTTCGAAATATATTGTCACACGGAAGTTCTGCAACGCTAGGAGGTGAGGAGGTGCTCTACATAGCATTGGTGTTGACTGAGTGGTACGCGCGAACATTGCCATCCCAAGTTTTCGGATTTTCACAGTTTCGCCGTCGGCAACGGATCTCAGGTCATGCAGGCCATGAGCAGACGCGGTCGCTTGAAAATCGGATTCTGTAGTGCAAATTATACGCTTGTCATGACTGAAGAAGGCCGTAATTCCATGCCTCCCCTTGACATTTGGAAGAAGGTCTGGTAGACTGGTATGTTGTCCACAAGGCTTCAATGCGACTAGGTTTGCATAGAAGGGCTTTCATGCCGTGACAATGACTTTGGGATGTTTTTTGATCAACTGATCATATTGTGGCAGGCCACGAGTATCCCATGCCTAAGGGTTGGTTATATTATGTTGCCAAATTGGAAAGGTGACTCGCGAGATACCAATTATCAAGTTCTCGGATATATTTCAGCGATTGGACGCAGCAATCTCCAAAGCGAGACGAATTTTAGTCGTTGACCATGCCTTCTTAATCGCTGGATTGAAGTAGGCGATTGGATGCTCCTGTTGCAGGATTTACATGAACCTTAATTTGAGACTCGACGGGATAGCTGGACAATTGTGCTGCCCTGGAATGTGGTGCGTGCCACAAACGAGAAAGTGCAGAAGGGTTCTTGCTCTTCCGATCCTTCCATCGAACTATATGTAACTCGGCCTCTCTGGGAAAGAGGATGAGGTTGCCCCAACAATCCGGGAAGTCGAAAAAAAGATTGCAGCTACAAACCGTTGCATAATTTCGCCCAATCCTGGCGCAGGATGCACACACATCTGATCTGCGATATTTGAGATAGGAAATCAAATTTTGGGTGAGATCGAAAACCCGCTAAGGGCATGCCCGTGGGAGAACCTGTGTGGGGTGTCTCTAACATACTTGAGCACTGAGAAACTCCCGCCTCTCAGCCTCGTCTAGGCCTTGCTGATCCCTTCATGCCTTCAAGTAATTAAGCCGGACAGGATAAGTCGATTTTCCTCTTTCTTCTCCTCGTTGTCAGCTCGTTCTTGAATCTTATAGTTTTATAAATCACGACACTTCCCCCCCTCCCTCTTCTTAATAAACTCTATTCCCACCCCTTTACAAGTGTTGAAGTAAGGGGGTTCTACAGGGGTTTCTGACCAATCAATTAGACAGAATCTTCTAGAGTTATATGTATACAAAGGCTTGAATTGTTCACCGCTTTACTGACAGCTTTCCTAATGCGGTAATCAGTATCTTGTAGGCCCTCCCTTTGCCTTAATCACAGCATAGTACCTATCCTACTAAGTATTGTACAAAGACTTAATATAATCTTTAGGAACAGCCTTCTATACCTCCCAAATAATCCTCTTGAGCTTCCAATAGGGATCCTAGCAGCATCATAGTACACAGCGTAATACCGTCTTTGAATATATCTCTTCATCCAGCTCCAGCCGTGCTCAATAGGATTGAGATCAAGGGAATAGCGTGGCTATTAGATATAAGGGATACATCGAAGCCTTAGGTTTTCCTGGGTTTCCTTAGACCTGTTGCAAGAAGCATTATCTTGCATCCAAACAAATCCATGCCCCTCATTAACTGCCAGGAAGCTTGAATATTATTGAGGATGATAGCATCGTACTTGTACAAGTCCATACTCCCCCATTCCCTCTCCCAAAACATAGCAAGGCCCTTCTCTCCCATCACAATTATGCCATGGAACATCCAAGCTAGTAGCTTAGAGTATTTGTACTAAACGCACTCAGGATTATACCTATCACTGCTGTCTTCCTTGATAGTGACGTATGATTGTGTATTTGCCCCTCCACGTGCTCATACTTCATCAGAGAATATTTGCCTATTCAAGCGCTCTCTTGACTAAGTAATCCCCCAACTAGCAAAATCCAAGCGTTCTTACATGACTTTAGGGTCATCAGAGAACCCCTTCCTCTTAGCAACTCTCCTGCCATACCCTAAAAGCTTAAATGCTATCCCAATTGACATAGAACTATAGTCTTCTAAGCCAAGCTCTTGCGTAAGCTCTAGTATATGTCTAAAGGATATATGCCGGTGGGAAGGCAATTGGAGGAGCCATCATTCTTTAAGACGTCGTCGTTGAGGGGTAGTAATATTAGATTTCCTCCCACAATTGCCTTTCTTTTGAGGTGTAAGACGATGGCATCGTTTTGCCTAAAGGATTTGGTTGCGTGTATATCCGTACTTAGTTATTTCGTCAAGAGGGATATTAAAGTCAAGGGCAGTCTTGATTCTAATGCGGTCGCTGCGAATAGTCTGAGAGGTGTACTCTTTTTGGGAGAGTAGAAATTGAGCAATTAAAGAGTTCTCAGACTCAGTAGAAGACTCACGAGAGGGCCTAGGCCCATTTTGAGAGTCCCGAGGCTATGTAGAGGCTTTAGAAGGTAAAGGGGTAGGCTCTTGAGAGTCTGGTATCTCAATAAGTGCGCTGATATCCATGGTGTTCAAGCAAAAGTCTGAATAGCTTTATTTTTTTTAGGTACTGTGAGCTGGTTTTTTCTGCCGGCAGAGAGCCTGCGCGTGAGACTGATTCTAGAAGGATCCAAGTAGTTGATTGGCCAGAAACCCCTGTAGAACCCCCCTGCTTCAACCCTTGTAAAGGGATGGGAATAGAGTTTATTTAGGGGGGAGAGTAGGGTACTGGTTGAGGATTCGTATTCGACAAATCTTACATAGGTGGCTTTGTCAAGTCTTCCTCTCTCCAGGTTTCATTCTGGACCTTATAAAGCAGATTAGTCGAGTATTTGAGTGAGGCCACTAGCTAGGAACACACAGTAACTCAAATACTTAGAATGCTAGAATGCTATGCAACTGTCAACTGCGCTACATACTAGCTGTAAACATCGGACCGATGCTCCGGAACTTGACGATTAGCCCTAATCCACGTGGTTATTGTCCATGTGACATGTCTGACCTCAAGTACGACTAAGCTCCTTCCAGCTACTTCCCGTTATTTGCGGATTATGCGGCAGCCATCGACCTATCAAATAGCTCCGATGGCCAGGACCCCGATTTCTCGGTAAAGAAGTCCATGACCATCGGATTTCATCAACTCGGATCAGCTTCAGAGCAATCCTTTAACCAGGCCCTGAACCCCCATTCGCTATTACAAAGACGACCCTGAAAATATGACGTTAATTCGGACCCATCTTCCGCAGGGTCCCTTGGCAAAAGGCAAAAGCCCGGACCGTCATACGTTTGAAGGGTCCAAAGGGCCTTAAAATCCAGATTCTTCTGTGTTTCTTCGATCGCGGAGGTCCCTCCTTAAAATTCCTCACCACTAGAGATAGCTGCGGTCTCACTCCGTCAGAAGGGGTCGCAGCACCTCATGGACCACACTGATCCTGCCACTCTCTATTCTTTCTACGATCGAATGGCCATCGAGGACATCGAGATGACAGCGCCCGGACACCATTCGCCACAGCCTGCTCTCAATTCTCTGCCACACTCACTTTAGTTTGTTGACTCCGTCTGTACATCCGCGATTTCACTCAAATCAAAACCTGCGATCTCGATTCCGAAATTCGATTCTAAATTATACGCTTCGCAAGTGCCCGAAATGGTTATCTGATATGCACGGAACCTTCTACCGTTTAACTCCCCCTCTGTCGACCTTACAGTCCACATCACTTCAATCCCCACATCGAATAACATACATTCTTATCAAGTGCCATTCACGCACAAAAAGACTACAGCAAGTGCGCATCTATTCCGCTTAGGGAGCTTGGAGCTTGCATCCGTCCACATTGAGATACAACTTTGGAGGGGTGATTTTTACATGCGGCCGTCTTACTTCTCGACCCTGCAATAATGAGGACGAGCAACGAAAGAGCCTCAAATAACTATACATCATAACTACCGACAATGCAGACGAATCCGCAGTCGCCTCATCCTCGAAGACCTCCGGCGCATCTCTCAGTCTGCCTCCGCCATGATGGATTACCGAAATCCTCAGGTCGCGCTGCTGCGCAGACCGTGTCGAGTAAAAGACCAAAAAGAGAGGAGGAACCCCCCTCTTCCGTCGTATCACTAACCACAAAGACCTCAGACGAAAGCAATGACGCAGGAGAGTCCTCCGGAAACTGGTTCAATCGATCCAACAAGCGTCCCGAAATCAATCTGGATCAAGGCTTTATAGACGGTGGGTTATCCTCATTATTTCTACAAGTTGCTACTTGACAGGATCACTAATAAATATTCTCTGCAAGATGGAACCCCGTACTTCCTTCGCCAGCATAATAGCTCCAATACATCGAATATTATATCCGAATCAAGCCCACATCTGCATCCTGGCCAGCACTATCCCATACCAGGAATCCCGCATTCAGCCACTAATGGTAGTAGCGCGGAAGACTTTCGGAGTGTGATCGACGATCTGACAATAGAAAATAGAAAGTTGAAGGAAAGGTTAATAAAGTATGAGACGTCCTATAGCGAGCATCTTGAGAAGGACAAGCTCTTCGAGATTAAAATCCACGGCCTCCCCGCCAAGAAAAAGAGAGAATTAGAGGAAACTCTGCGTAGCTTTGCTGCAAGTCTCGATGGCTCGTCAGACACGAGTCCCAAACTCCTACCAAGAAGCACACACCATCATACTTTTGTGCCCTCCAAGAACACGTCCTTGTCCTCTTCAATGTCACGGCCTGTTGATTCAGCGTATGCGTCGATGTCCAATTCTGGACCCACGTCGACTTTCACCCTCAATCGAATAGGCGCAGATCGAACTGTCCACAATCAGCAGAATCCCAAAGCCCAGAACGTTCAGTCGAATATCCCCGAGGGTCTGTTACCGAAGCACTCTCTGGATATGACAGAGAGACAGAAGAAGAAGATCGTGGTACGGCGTCTCGAGCAACTTTTTACTGGCAAGAAAGGATCTGCTGTTGGAGCGCATAGTCAGCTATTGCAGCAGCAGGAAGCGTCTGAATTTGCAGCAATGGCTGACCGTGCAGCAAGTTCGAAACCATCGTCTGTGGAAGGTGTTCGTGAAGCACATATCTTGCCATATGAGATGGAAGTCGACACCAAAATGCCAGTAAAGCTGGCGGACGACTCAAGCCACGAGACGAATGATTCGGGGGAATTATCAGATTCTACAGCTGATGGGAGCCCGGAATCTTCCCTTGAGCAAAGGCCTACTAGGCCTCTTGATCTGGACCCGGATCGTGCTCAGATTCCATCTGACAACGTGGAATATATTCGCCATTTAGGTCTCTCAACAACCAGCTTCGAACGTGGAATCCCTGGCGACGTTGAAGCTGATGGAGACGGATGGATATATTTGAATCTACTCATCAACATGGCTCAACTGCATATTATCAATGTCACTCCAGATTTTGTACGATCAGCTGTGGCAGATGTGAGTGATAGATTCCAGTTGTCTCGGGATGGGAGGAAAATTCGATGGAGGGGAGGAATCGATGGCACGCGATTTAGCAGTGACAGCGATGCTAGCAGTGGACAAAACAGATCTCCTATGGACAGCGACAGCCTAGATGAAGCTGACCGCAAGAGGCGCAAGACCGATGTCGGAAGATTCGCCTCCGTTCCTATCGACATCAGCGACCGCAATCCATCGTCGAGGACTACACAACAAAATCCCCTTGCCTATAAGCCTTTGTTCCATCACCGGGGATCTTCATCTGACGAATTGACTTCTTACGGCGAGAGCGAATCTCCATTTGGCTATGGTGACGGATATGCGGATGAAAGCGGGACAGGAAGAGTTTTTCGAGTTCCTCGTTTACGAAGTCGAGGGTCACATTCAATATCAGGACATAGAGCACGACGACGTGATGACGGTCCGATCGTTTTTTACAGCGGTGCGCAATTTTGTACGGACTTATCTGGCGACCGGGGAACTATTAGTACCCCTTTTCATCAGACTGCAGTCGGCAAGGACGGTTACAGCAATCACACTCAGGATGCCTTAGGCTGCAACTCAAGAATGGGCGCTCCAAACATTTCGAGGACTCCATCAGGATCTCTGTTGCCGTTCAGGCCATTCAAGGATTACTCAAAGGGACCAGATATTTTCCAGACTAGCGAAACGAGGTCGAAGACTCCCGATTTAGTCGTCGATGAAGACAGCGATCTCGACATCTCCCTGGAATGGGCGTCCAGCCGTTCTGCTCCAGCAAAATCTCCGATGGATTTCAGTGCCAGCGGCCTCGGCGGAACTCAACCCGCAGATCATTTTGTATTGAGAGTGGAAACCCGGCGGACAATACTTGATAACCACGCGCAAGCCAAACTGTCTAAATTCTCTGCACCGGGTCCGAGTTCAAGGAAATTTCTCCACACGATTCCGAAATCCCCACTCGAGACATTCCAGAAATGGGAGCATGCCAATTCTGAAGAGATCATCACGTCTGGTTTAGCTTCCCCGTATGCCTCGTCTCCTCCAAAGGCACAACCAGCAGAGTATCTCCCAGTACAAACCGAGATTCTCTCCGCCCAATTCGCCAGGCTGGAACCTTCTGCATTACCTGCGCCGTTGGGCTACTATACTACCCTATCCAGCTCTGATACAGGTTCGGATTTCAGTAGCTCCTCCTCTTTCTCTGGAATATCTCATTTGCGAGGGCGGAGATCTTTCGTACCAAGATCATACAAGTCGATTTCTGGATGTATTCCAACTTTACCTCCGGCTCAAGATTCGATGGAGAAGATGGAAGATTCAGGCGAGATGCCAGATGACGAAGATGATGATGACGATGATGACAGCGATGAGTGCATCGACATGTAGCATGCCGAGTCGATCCTAAGACTGTGGCCGCACGAAAAGAGGAGTTCGAGGTACAGGCGAGTCGAAGACTGATGGAGGAGTTACCCGCTGGAAGTTCGGCCGCAACAGTTGGTGGAAGTGGATTCTCAAGCGCTGGATCGGACAGTAGTGGGGATATTGAACTTGATTGATCTTTGATGTTATGGAATGGTGAGCATAGCGTCAGATGGGACGGAAAAGGCATTTGCCAGGCGTTTGAATGAGTGCATGCATCATGATAGAGCAGGGAAGGATCCTGACGGGCGTTTGATTGGATTGTGGGACTAGCATGGCTTATTACTACGAGAAATACCATTTGCTTTAGCTGTGTAAATGAATGAAAATTGCCTATCGAAATTCCTCTCATCGTGTTTAGTGATTGAAGGTTTGAAGCAAAAACCCCAACTAATCATATGAGAACCCTCTCGGACAAAATCACGGTGGCAACTTTGGAAATGAGGGGACATTGTGTATGTCCACGCTTGAGGCCCGAAAGCTCCGACGCATGGAGATGCGGCATCGGTCTGGTTATAAGCGTAGCTCCTAATCTCCGGATTGAATGAGAGCCAAATGACATAGAGATCGTCAAAGAGCCCAATTTAAAGCCCGGTCTGGCAAAGTATCCTGAAGTCTTCGAAAAGAAAAGCTTACCTACCAGTCTGTACACCCACCTGTAGCGAGAAACGAGGAACGAAGGAATGGAGCAGTTGAATATATATGTCATGGGGCGGGAAAGACAAAGGCAAGGCCGTACCTAGTCTCAACCCAAACGCCAAGTGAGGACCCCCTCCGATCCCGTTGATGCGACTTTTCCAATGCACTCCTACCTGTATAGTTTGTATGATCCTTCCTAAATCCCAATCCAACCTTCCAAGCAATGTCCATCCCATTTGATGTGGATGCTCGGTCAATCCAATGCATCGTTCCATATTGCACAATCAACCTAAGCCATCTCAGTCATGTCATCTCCATCCGTTTCGTGTGTTCCTTCGTAACCACGAAATCGATCCTCGAGCTCAACCCTCAGACGTCGCCTCGGCCATCCCGTAAATCGTCCTTCGGTCCTCATTTCTTCGTTAGACCGCGAAACTGGTCCTTTAGTTCCTCCATATAGTATTTGAGAAATCGACTCGGGTCTGATCCACCAGGCTCTACAATCCATCAGTCGCTGGCCTCCGCGTATGGAGCGAGGAACCCACGGTCTATGTTTGTGCCACCCATTTCTGCAGGGTCTTTCCCATGCCTGATTTCGTGAACCTTTTTATGGACGCGGCGCACAGCTCGATGGAAGGTTGGACTCGCAAGGAGCTGCGAGGGTTTATTAGAGCTCAATTTTAACATCTAAGGTATTATGGGAAGAGCATACTCTCGTCGTTAACCAGACCTAGGAGAAGTTAGTATGCGGGCTTGGGAGGCCTGGTGAGGAGAATCGTACCTCGAACAGTCGTAGCCAAAGCATTTTCACTTCCGAATTATCATTGCTCCTGTACTTTTAGGAAGTGGTGAAGATAGTAATGGTGGAATTTTCGAAGTGATCGTGTAAGCAGAAGAGGAGAGGAGAGGAGGCAAAAATGGGAAGTCGCAAGTGGGTCGTGGCGGTCGATCTGCATAGGCGACGCATCCCTGTAAATCGAATCGAAAAGACAGGGCGTTCATTCCTTGAAGTCAAGCCCTTTCATCTCTACTTTTCTTCTTCCACTTTCCACTTTCACTTTTACAACTTCGCCACCCTCCTTCGCACTCTTTTGCTTCCCTACAGTAATAATTAACACTTCGTGAACCTCTCATAAAGTTCTACGCATTCCTTTCCTCGATTTTTCTTTGAGCATTCCTTCACTGCATGCATCTAGCCTCTCACAAGCGGAGCGCCATTACTTCCTGCCCAGCAGCACTTGAGCACCTCATTTTCATTCACTGCAGTCTTGCTATTCCTCGGGACTCTTTTCTGCCGCTCAGCTCTTTGGAAGAAAGCAAACCTGGTCACGTTTCCTTTACTTCCGCCACCAACCCTTCCCGTTATCGAAAGAAGTCGTCTTGACACCGGGACACCTCCCACTCCTAATTTGGCCCTTTTCTCTTCTAATAGACTCGCTCGCTCTTCAAGAGCTGTCGTCAATCTGGACAGATTACGAGCTTTCCGCCGCCGGCGCGAGTCACCCGTCGCGGCTCCGGACCTCGACGCGCAGGAATCCCCAAAGCCACGAGGAAGATCACCTGGTTGGTTGAAGAAGATGGCGCGCGGTCACGGATCCTCTATACGTTCTACCTCCGCTGTTGAGACGTCCGTTGCGATGCATGCGCGTGGGACATCACAGATGGACGACGCTTGCTTCGGCAAACCGGATGGCCCAGAGATCGTTGAACCAGAGCCGGCGGTCAATAAGATACCTAAGTTCTTGAAGTTGACTCCAGAAGGTATAGTGTCTATGATCATGGGGTATACAATTTATGCTGACCTTGGGGAAAGAAACACACCAGAAGTACGATGAGCTCATGCGCCTCGAGGACCAACGTCTGGCTGAGAGGGGTGGCCAATGGGCGCGTTTTGACCCGGATCCTGTTCTTGACAGATACAACAATGTTCAGCCTTGGGCCAATAACCGTATCAAGCTTCAAGTTCCAGATGGAGTCAACGATTACATCAACGCGTCACCCGTTACCTTGAGCTCCACCTCAACGATACAGAGTTCCCTAAGGAAGGGCATCCAGGATAAGTACATCTGCATGCAAGGCCCGAAACTTGAGACCGTGGATCACACTTGGCATATGATTTGGCATGAGTTAGCAGTTCCCTATAACTCTAGCGCAGCAGTCATCATCATGCTGAGCCCAACCCATGCCCCAATGCCCAACGACCCAAGCAAGATGTTGGAGAAATGCTACCGCTACTTCCCTCACTCCGCCGATGCTCCACCCATAATCATCAACGAAACGAATCAACTAGGCGAGGGCTTCAGAGCTACCGTTCGTTTTGATTCCAACTTACCAGACATTCCAGGTACCACCATTGAGGGACGAAAACTCATCATGACTGTCGATGGCAAAGACGAGGAGAAGCCGATCTACCATTACCTCTATCCATCGTGGCCCGATTTCGGTGCATTGGAGGAGCACAATGTTGAGTCGATCATCCAATTGATGCAGGTCTCCCGCGAGAAGAACGGTGAGGCCGAGAATGCCAGAGTGGTCCACTGCAGCGCTGGTGTAGGCCGAACAGGTACATTTGTTGCGCTGGAGTTCCTCATGAGCGAGCTACAGAGCGGTGCTTGGGAGAACTGGGATGAAGAATGCAAGAAAACAAACCGAGGTTCGGATCCGGTATATGACTGTGTCAACCAGCTGCGTATGCAGAGACCTACGATGGTGCAGGCTTACGAGCAATACGCTTTCCTTTATGAGGTGTTGAGAAAGATGTGGGAAGAGAAATACAATATTCCCTGCATTGGTGGCGAGCATCAGCATCGCGCGAAGAATATGGATGGTAGTGAATCCTTTTATGCCAGGAAAAATGTTTGCGGAAACGTTGACTGAATCTGCTGAATAGCAGCTTGATGCGAAATGGCGATTGAAATTATGAGCGGCATAGCGGTGGTCAATTTGATAAGCATGGCACGGTGTGGCATTTGTGGAGTATAGCGAAGCATAGCCTTGGGGTTTTCATTAGTCGAGTTTCTCCTTTGAAAATGCCCTGGCGGCTTTCTGTAGAATATCTTATTGTTCATGAGATTCAAGGGAAAGCAGATAGATGGATGACTTCAGCAATGAATCACGGGAACATAATGGACGACTAGGAGTATAGAATTTATATATTATTCCCCAAAACTTAATTCTGCTTGCACTCCTTGAATCTGCGCCGTTGCTATGTCGCGAATTCATGATATCCCGGAGTAAACCCACTTCCTGAACGGATCAACTCCTTTCTCGACTAAATCAAACACCTCCAGCAGCCTTCGCCAGCTTCTCAGCCAACCACTCGGGCTGGCTGATGAAAGGACTATGACTCGCATCGCATCGCTCCACGACGTCGAAGGATTTCGGCGCTGCTTGCTGTGCTGTTTGGACCATGCCTTCTTGGGCGGAGATTGGGATTGCGGCGTCTTTTTCGCAGAGGACACTGTTCACCAACTAGTCAGTCTTCCCCTTCCTAATCACATATCGAAGTACGTACCGAAGATTGGAAGGGGAAAGGGGTAGGAACGTCTTGGGAGAAAGGGAATAGGAAGGAGTTCGTACTAGGTAGTAGGAATAACTTTCCAGGGCGCAACGGTGAGTTGTGAAGAGAATGTGGGATATGAGTGAGGCTTCAGCGTCGCGATGCACTTCTGCGCTACTTCAGCGGAGAGGTCGTTGTAGAAGATCTGGTCTGGGGTATTGGGTCTGACTTCATCTCCCTGCCAAGCACACATGTCAGTACTCAATCCTATATTGAACCCTCCGCATCATAAACTTCTCACTCACATCAATAATAAACCAAGGAAGCGGCTTAAATCCCAACGCAGCCATTAAACTCCCACCCTCCGGGAGTACGAATGCAGTAATATACACCAATCTCCTCACGCTTCCCCACCCCTCTTTTTTGCTTCCCCCTTCAAGATCTTTCACATACTCAGCCAAAGCCTCCGAGCCCACCACACCGCCGTAGGAATGATACAGCATGACAACATCCTTTCCTGAAGACAGTACTTTGTTGAGAGTAGATTTGACGGCTTCGACGTCTGGTGCGAAGGATTTCAGATGGGGATTTGCGCCGACGGAGGGGAGATCGATGCCGTGCACGGTGTAGCCGAGTTTTTTGAGTGCGGAGGTGGTTGGCTCGAAGCTGTCTGGACCGTGCCAGGCGCCGGGGACGAAGATGAATTCCGCTTTGGACATGGTTGTGACCTATGAAAGGTTATGTTTTGCGAGACGTATCGTAGGTACCTGTGAGGAGTGAGATGGCACAACTTTGAGATGCTGAAATTTTGCGTGGAACTACAGAACAAAATTGCGCAAAAGGACTTAGAAGAAGGAAAGATCAATGGAGGGAAACAGACATGTTTATACCTCCTCGCAAAACGAAGGTGGGGCAGCGGGTTCCTACTAGCTAAAGGAGACAAGGCTGCCGCCATGGAGCTCAGTAAGCACCAGCCATAACGAACACTTCCCCATTGTGGCGGCCGTCCCTGCACATGCATATTTGAAACCATTTTAGGGAAAAAAGATCACAAAAGGAAATCTTGAGCAGCGGTATCTGAGATGAGTTGCGACAGAACTTGTACGTAACCTTGCCGGACTGAGCGAGGAGTGCCTACGCAAACTTTAATTTTGATAGCCTCGCATGAACCTAGAATAGCATCGGATAAGGTACCAGGACTGCTCCCGTTCCTCCCAACCGTAATTGGGTTGACGACCTGAATTTGCGGGGTAGTAGATAGTCGAGCTCTTAATTATACTTAATCAGCCCAGGGTTCCAATTCAATTGGCCAGATGAGCGCGCTGTCCAAGAGGCCCGGCTGGTGGGTTTCGGCCCGTGGTCGAATTTGAGATGTCTTTTTAGGGACTAAGAGTTTGACACCGCCAACTTTACCACAGCACCTTGGGCTTGCTTTTGTCGGCATCAAGTGTCGGCAGCGCAACTGTTGAATGAGCGAGAAAGCCTCCGTTACGCAATATCAGATACCATGAGTGAATCCATGAGCTGCAGAAAAAGCAAAAAAAGGAATAACTTCCTACTTCTGAGGCTTTTCACGGGTGACAGAAGAACGTCCGGCTTAGCGACCGGGCTTGAACAATTATTGGTTGGACATTAATATTCGTGATACATCATTTCCAGCCCAAAACAACCAAAACGAAATTCATTCCCAAAAATTCATGAACGCCGCCTCGCATCCTCCTCAGGCCCCTCCGTTAATGTAATCCCTATTTTCTATCGTTACACTCTTCGTCATGTGATTGACCTTATACACTCCAACAAGTCGTGATGCGAGCTCGAACATGTTATTTCTCAAGGAGATGACGATGAACTGAGCATTCTTCGTTCTTTCCTTGATGTAACTAGCAACAATCGAGACCTGTTTCTGTTAGCTGGAAGCGGATATATTGGATGATGGGACATACGTTTCTGAAATCTAAAGCAGCATCAATCTCATCCATGACATACAGCGGGGTTGGCTTGTAGTGATGCAAAGCAAACACCAAAGCCAAACTACTCAGCGTCTTCTCACCACCACTCAAGTTGGAGATGTTCTTCCAAGACTTCTTAGGCGGCATGACACTGAACAAGATACCCTCCGAAAACGGATCTAAAGAATCGACAAGTTCCAGCTCAGCATTGCCACCCATGGTGATCATTTGGTACATCTCCTTCAGACGAAGAGAGATTGTGCTAAAGCCCTCCATGAACCCCTCGAGGCGGAGACGGCGCAGATCGTCGCAGCGCTTCTTCGCGGTGTCTCGCTGGGCGACAGCACTTTGCAAATCTGCGTTTCTCGCAGCATGCTCCTCAACCCGTCGTCGGTACTCTGACAGAACACCAAGGTCAACGCTCCCACTCTGAGTCTTCTCTTCCAACGCGGCGATCTCGCTCTTGAGTGTGTCCTTGCTCATATCTGCAAGCTCATCCTTGGTGTATTGTTGGAGCTCCTCAGCTGCGGTTTCTTCACCGAGATCGCTGACGTTTTGAAGAGCAAGCTTGCTCAGCTTCTCATTCCAGTACTTCAGGCGCTTCTGATTTTCGCCCAAGACTTTCTGGTTCTCCTCCAGCTTGTTGCGCATCTCGATTTCGATGGCTCGAATCTCATTGAGCTCCGCAGTCTTCTCGTCCAATTCAGCCTTGAGAGCATTAAGCTCTTGCTTCTTGCCTCGAAGTGCCTCCTGTGCTTCGTCGACTCGAGCCTGTGAACCTTCAGCATTTGAGCTCTGGTTTTTGATCTCCTCCTCCAGCTTCTCGAGATCCGCAATGGAGGCCTGCAGCTCCTTTGTCGCCTTGGCATGGTCCTTTTCCTGCTTGGTTTTCTGCTTCTCGGCTTTGGCCTTTGTCACTTCCGCAGTCGAGATCGTTTCATTTAGATTATCGATCTCTCCTTTCAGTGCGTCGACCTTGGACTTTTGCGCCCGCAGCTTCTCTCCACCGACTTCCATGATCTTGTCCTGCAATGCCTTGATTTCCTTCTCCACGCTCGAAGTCTCACCGTGCAACTTCTCGATCTCTTTGTTGAGCTTTGTGATCTCCTTTTCTAGAGAGGCAACGCGACTGTTATCAGTCTGAGAAGGCTGGTGCTCTTTGCTCAATTCCTTAATTCTGCGCTGGGCATCTGCTAGATTTCGGGCAGAGCTCTCAACCTCGAGACCAATCTTTTGCATCTTGGTATCGAGCTTTGGAATTTGGTCATTGAGATCTCTGAGTGTTGATTCGAGTTCTCGTTGGCGTTCTTGGAATTTCTGGAATTCTTGCTCGAGCGCGTCTCGGTCCACTTCTAGTTTTGCAACTTCCTCCTTGGATATATTTGCAACAAGCTTGGAAGACATCAAGCCTTTCTTCACGGTGTTGCCACCTCCAGACATAGTACCGGACTTGTCAATCAACTGTCCATCAAGAGTCACCACTCGCCATCTTTTGGCGCCATACGCAATGCGATTTGCTTGTGCCAGGTCCTTTGCCACCAACGTGTTCTGGAGTGAGTGGTAGAAAGCAGGTCGGAACTTGTCGTCCTTGGCTTTGATCAAATCGAAAAGGCGAGGAACATTCTCCGGCGTCTCGATAGGTTCCACGTCTCGATTTCCAAGCTTATCAAGACACATGAAGTTTCCTCGGCCAAGGTTTGTCTTTCGCAGGTACTCAATGCACTGTTGTCCGCCTTCTACAGTATCCGTCACGAAGTTGTCAAGAGCTCCGCAAGCTGTTGAAATTGCGACATCGTACTTCTGATCAATCGTACCTAAGTTTCCAAGTCGACCATGGAAACCTTCAATTCGACCGGATTCCTTGAGGCGCATGAGTCCTGTGAGTACGTTGCCTTGAGTTTGAGTGTTCGAGAGACTAGCGCGAGCTTCGTCTGCCTTCTGACGCGCCCCAGACAGTTTAGATCGGATCTCCGGCTCCTTCTGGGAAAGCTTCTCCAATTCGGCTTGAACCTTAGCAGCCTCCTTCTCGAGTTTCGCCCTTTGAGACTTGCATTCCTCAAGCTCTGCAAGTTTAGCCTCTCGGCCCTCCTCGATGCTTGCCAGCTTTGCTTGTGTCTCTTCAAGAGCTACAGCACCGGCATTGGCTTTTTCGTGCAAAATAGCAAGCTCACTTTCAGCCACCGCAATAGCCGATTGCTTCTGGTTGATCTTCTCATTCCAAGGTTCCAATGACCTCTGCTTCGCGGCAATTTGATCGGAAAATGCCTGTGTCTTGCCTTTGAGGTTTTCTCGGATAGAGGCAAGCTCGCTCTCTTCCACCTTCATCCGTTTCTCCATTGCAGCGATTTCGCGGGAGGAATTGTTGATCTCTTCTGTGCAATTTTCAATTGTAGATTGGGCTTCAGTTGCAGCGGCCTCAGACGTGCTAATGGCCTTTTCAAGCTTCTTTTGCTTGCTAGTCAGGAACTTCCGTTTCTCTTCAAATTTGACGTTCTCCTGGTCGAACTTCGCCATTTCTTTGAGAATGGCCTGGGTGTCTTTGTCGAGGGCTTCGTACTCTTTCTGGCCTTTCTTGTATTGCCTTTCGAGTTGCTTGATCCCATCTTCATTGCCTTGATGCTTCTCCAGCTCAGCATCAAGCTGTGCTTGCATCTGCCCGATCGCCTCTTCACCAACTGTGATATTGTCACCGCATTCGTTGCTGTAGACCTGGTAGAGGGCTGATTGCTTCATCGTAAGTTCGTTCTCATCCCTTATGTATGCCAGAGCCTTGTTCTTCTTGTCCTCGAGGCTGTTTTTCTCCTTCTCCACGTGCTTAACGCGACCGCTCTTTTCTACGCAGACTTCATTCAGCGTCTCGACTTCCGTAGCAGATTCCTCGAT
The DNA here is from genome assembly GCA_002803225.1 of Gamarada debralockiae. Lineage (NCBI taxonomy): Eukaryota > Fungi > Ascomycota > Leotiomycetes > Helotiales > Hyphodiscaceae > Gamarada > Gamarada debralockiae. The sequence continues at coordinate 7,724 of NXFV01002016.1, read as the reverse complement.
AGGAGTTTTGTACTTGGACGTCCCGATGATATCCTCAAGGTATTCGAGAAGACCGTCATCATGCTCGTTGGCCGCTTTTGGCTTCATCTGTGCGATGGATTCAACCTCACCCTGAAGGATCAAGAATCGTTTGTGATCAAGATCGACCCCTCTGTCACGGAGAAGTGTCGTAACCACAGTGAAGTTAGATTCTTTGCCGTTCATGTAGTATTTGCTAGAGTTATTCTTGAAAGCCTTGCGAGATATGACAAGATCAGAGTTCGGTATAATTTGCGGTGGGCCATTGGGCTAATTCATCGTCAGTCAATTACTGGCAGATGATACGGTTATCTTACCTGGTCCATGACTTCTTGGAAATGCACAGCTACTTCACAGTAATCAAGGTCAGGGAAGGCAGCAGAATTATGGATCAATGCCGATAGTTTTCCTTGACGCATCTTACTGGCCCTGAATCCGAACACAAACAGCAGAGAGTCGATAACGTTCGACTTGCCTGAACCGTTGGGTCCTACCACAGAGGAAAATGATGCATGGAATGGTCCGACTTCCTGGCGTCCGGCATAACTCTTGAAGTTTGTGAGGATCAAGTAGGTGATACAGATTCGAGCCTTTGGGCCCGTTTCTTCAGCAACTGGGATTGCCATCGACCTCGACTTCAACACGATGTCCATAGGTTTCTCCAAAATTGTATCCATTGCCTTGATTGGCTTCACGGCCGAGACCTGACTGTCGGCTGTGCGTGGTCGGTCATTGAGAGACTCTGTGATATCCGCCAGCGGAGTGCCGTGGAGTTCAGAGGGCTCGGGGGATTGTGACGGTTGCGGGGTTGGTAAAGGGGGAGGCAACTCCGGAGTAGAGGAAATGCGAGATCCCGGCGTGTGCGCACTCTTCCTCTTCCGCGGTGATGCTCTTTTCGAAGGAGATTCAGGCTCTGGCTGGACAGTCTCCTCGGGATCAAAGATCTCTGAGGGCTCGACATTTTCATTCGCAAGACTTTTCTTTGATCGTCCCCCAGTTTTAGGCGTAGCGATGGAGTTCGTCGTTTTCCTTCTTGATGCCGGTGCCTTTCGTGGGCTTCGTTTGGTTGCCGGAGCTGGAGTAAAGTCCTCCCCGCTGTCGTCTTGCACTTTAGATTGCATGAGCTCTTCTTCCTCGTCGGATTCCACAATCACCTTCTTCCGGGCGGCTGCCCTTCTGGATGGTCTAACTGGCGATTCAGACATTTTAAAGGCAGTTGGGTTCGATATATGAGGCAGGTCGTTCTGTATGAATCGCGTTGCAGAAGTGTGGACGCGCGATTATGCCTCTCGCGAGTTTCTTGGTTGCGATATAATGGCTGGAAATGCTTCGTAAAGTCGTAATTATCGAATTGACGCGTTGGGTGAGTGCTGAATACCCAGGCGTCTTGTTTTCGGTCGGGGATGGCGTTGTATTGGGGAAGTAAACATCGTCTTCTCTGGGTGTAAACATGGCAATTGACGCTAGCTTATCGACGATAAGAGAACACGCGAAATCAGGAACAGCTTCATCTTCAATACCTTCAATCAACCCTCGCAACTCTCGATATTTGCTGTCGCAATCCTGCAAATATTTGACTTGATCGCATTAACGTCGCGGCGTTCAACTCGCTGCGGCAATGTTCAACTACCAGCACTTCGACGAAGTCTTCAGCTTCGATCCAGGATGCTCGTACGATGAAGACGCGATTCACAGCATCGAGGCAAACCGAAAGGTCCTGCAAGGCTTATTTGTTGATAGAGTACTCAAGCTACTTAGTATCAAAAGGCGTGAGTAAACTGCTTCGTCAGCCTTGTCTTCGCATATGCTAACTCTTGAAAGCCGTCAAGCACTATCCTCCAAAATCCAACAGCGACTTAAGAAATTTGCACAAGGCTGTTGTCGAAAGCAGCGGGGCCGACCATCACAAGATTTCCGTGCTATATTACATACTCCTCGATTTCGATGCACCTACCGGAAGAAGAATCCATTCGACTGCGTTCGAAGAGAACTCCTTCTTGCCTCAAAAGTATCAAATCTACATGAAGGGACTATGGCACTTGGATCGGCTTGAATTTGAGGTCAGCTTCATGTCTCCCGAGCCCGAAGAACAATACTAACAAGTTACAGATCGCACTTCAGTACCTAACGCACCCATCCTTGATACCTACGTTCCCGGACGACATTCTCGAGGTCTTGGTGCGACATGCGAAGAACGACCTTACTTTACCTTTGGCATACTATCACACCGTTCAGCCCGCCCTGACCAGTACACAAGCACTCGAAAGCTTATTCTCAGCGATTGCTAGGACAAGCGTCACCGAAGCCTTCTACTTTTGTCGAGGTCAACAAGAGTATGCACGACGGCATATGTTCGAAATGCTCATCTCGCTGGTTCTCAACAACTCTTCAAGCAATACAATTGCAGATCGGAGTGTGGAGCTCGTGAATTTGCCTTTCACTTCGGAAGAAGAGGGATGGTTCGAGGAATACTTGTTGAACGGCGAAGGACGAACAATCAGGAAATCGAAAGATACTCTCATGATGAGAAAAATTGGGACGGGCCGCTTCACAGAGTCACTTGCTCTCAAAGGCATCAACGCTCGCCCTATTGGAGGCATGGACTGGGGTATGTTGTCAGATGCCATTGAGGACGGTTTGGGTCCGCGGCTAGATGTATGAGAAGGCTGGACTGCTGCGGATACGAATTTGAGCTCAAGCATAGCGAAAGGCGTTTAGGGGTTCTGGTCTTTAGTAAATCACCGGATCAGACGCATACTTCCAAGGACCTAGCTAGGTAATCGACAGCAGCTTTCGAGGAGAGGAGACTGCTTTCGCTCCCATTCTACAACATAGTCACCAAATGTGTCGCACTAAGGGTGTGATCGGCATTTTCTCCTTTAACCTCAAAACAACCCTTATTTCAATCAAATGCATCAATCTTATCAAACTTCGACCAAATCAGATCGGACAGTGGCTTACGCCGCCGACTTATTAGTTTCTGAGGCGTTTATCACACGTTTTCAACTTGCTGTTTGATTAAGAGTCGTTGCTGCCAAATTGCCACCTACAAAAGCCATGGACTTGTCCTCACTGCCACTGAATTCATGCCTAGTCGGTATTGTCATTCGATCAATTTTCTAATATCTCTTGAAAATTTCATTCCATCATCGTCTCCCTTCAATCAACGAACTGTCGTATTCAGATTTTAGTGTTTGAAGCTCAGCCTGTGACGAGTTCCTGCGCAGGTAGGCAGGTTGTAAGACCTTTCAGATGTTATGGCGCTGATCCTTCCACACATTATAAATATGAGACTCCCTCTTCCCTCTCCAGGTATCGCCAGCTATCTCGTCCATCTGTTCACTCCCTCCTCAATATCCTCTCTCGGGTTGAGTTCGACACGTACCGCTATGCCGTACAGAGTCCGTAATTGCACTCGCGTGACAAACGCAGAGCTCACGACTTGAAGTACAGCTTCGAGCTCAACTCTGGAATCCAGGAGCACCGCTCGCGAAGGCTCTCTCAAAGAGCACAAAGCTGATAACCCTACGCTCACCAAAGATCAGAAACAAAACGCCTTAAGAGGGGCTGCGAATTATCTGATAAAGGTGCTGGTGGGTTGCACTTACAACCGTCCAAGAATATCAAACTAATTAGATTCATCCTCTGATGAGACGCCCTCGTCGCAGAACGCAAGAGACGCAGGGTCATCCAGCCGAAGGATCTCGTCGATGGTGGAAGCATGTGGAGGTGTGTAGTGAGGAACCTCGATATCTTCCACTAGGATTAAGAACATCACTAACGCATAACAACGACCATCGTTGGTAATATAGAGACTAAGAATATCAGTCTGATTTCTGAGATCCAGGAGCTCTTTGATTGCCAAAAACTCAGACTACTTGAGGAAGGCTGTCAAGACACAGATAATCAGGCACGCATACTCGTTGGCAGTGTGGTTGAGGATTTGCAAGCGTAACAACACTGCCTGTTTGAGGAAGAGTTTAAAGATACGGGGTAACCAATACGTACAGTGGTCGCTGATTTAGTTGAGGGTAATCGGATCAACAACGCCGTTTGATTGGTATGAAACGATCCATTGAGCAATATGGAGCAGGGGAGGACGACTAAGCCAGCGACTTCGCGCAATCAGTTAACGTGTGTTGATTCCACGACGAAGTAGATCGATCTGAGTTGAGACGTTGATGTTACTGACTTATCAGAGCAAGGTATTTGGAGCTGGGATCAGAGAGGGAGCAAGAACTATTGACGAAACAAGGCTTTTGTTTCAAAAAGAGCCATAGACTTTGGAAAAGTGTGCATCCTGTCCGCTCCACCAAAGCATAGTTTTTCGGTTGCTGAGGATAAAGAAAAGGCCAGAAGGGGGGGCTGTGCTGGGAAGCGAGCCCATGGGTTCTGCGAGAATCGAGATGTGCGCTGAACAACCCATGCATCCATGGCTGCAAAGTTTTGTGTATTTCAACTCAGCCCACTAAATCGGCAAGTGCCGCAGAGCCTGGCGGGCCGTGCGGGCCTAGAATTTAAGTTTGGTCTGGGGAAATGGCACTCGTTATTTATTTTCAGCTCTCAGCCTTGTGGCGTTATTGAAATCTTGGCAATATTGGCTTGGCATTGGACATCTCTCTGTCATTTGATAAGAAGTAAGAGGGGAAATCCTTCAAAAGAAAACTCCTGCAAGTGGTCGGGGGCTTTCTAATCCATGTCTTAGCTCATATTCAGCCTAACAGGTGTTATGCCCATCATGCCACATTCAAATACTCGTAGAAGTACTCTGGCCCGTCAAGTGGTATTTCTTGCCAAAGCCTTCAGGCTCTATCAAAACAATGCAGTTTATTGCTTTGCCTTTGTTACTCTTCGCCTCCTACGTTTTTGCAGCCGCTCTCAGCCCTCGCGCGACAAGTGCTTCGACAAGTGCTCCGAAAAGTACTGCAACATGTGTAGACCTCAGGGTCAAATCTAATAATGGCAACCGAAAAGTTGCCATGGTCATCGACAGTTCTGGCTCTATGGCCGAGTCTGATCCCGATAACCTTCGACTCGCTGCCGGCAAAGCGCTCAATGATTGGCTTATAACTTCTGCTGAAGCGACTGGCGGCAAGGCAGCAGATCTTGTCACTGTGATCAATTTTGACGATGCAGCTAATTTGGACTACCCACTTGGCGATCCAGGTGGAGCAGATAGCTCATTTGATGGGATTGGAGCTAATGGTGGGACATTTATTGCTGGCGGGGTTGACATGGCTATTGGCCAACTTACCCAGACTGGATCAGGAAGCACCTCCAGTCGGAGTAGTATCATTGTCTTCACTGATGGAGAGGTAAGCAGGACTATTCCCAAATGATTAAAGAGATCTCGCTGGTACTCTTCGTGACTTTGACTCAACCTCTTTCGTGCAACCTGCTGACCAGACTCACAGGACTCTGACACAGAAAGCCTGGTTGGCGAAATCAATCGAGCTGCAGGCCTTGGCATCCGCGTCTCTTTCGGATTTCTGGATGCTTCCTCTGGCATCCAAGACAAAACTGTCCTCGCAGCAATAGCAAATTCCGGTGGAGTCTACGCTACAATCACCACTGAGGATAGCTCTAACAACTTCATCAACTTTGCGATCCTCAACGGTCTCACAAAGAATGATAATCCGCAGGGAGACAGTTCCATTCTGCTGGCTGGTCTCTCTACCTCGCACTTCATTTCCGGCTCTCAAAGTCAATCAGTCAAATATAATGCACAAGCCAATGAACAAATCGATTTCACTATCGAAAGTGTTGATGCTGGGAGCCTCTCTGCACAAGCCGTCTTCGGTGGCAAGACCCAGAACGCCACCAATATCATACCCTTCGGCATAGGCGATCTTTTCTTCACAGCTCCCAGCGCAGGTCAAATTGAAATTAGAGTCACTGCCAAAAATGCGCCATCAGAGTCATTATTTGTTGTGGGCGCAAGTTCCAATATGCCTGTGCAAAACTGTACAGTCGGTGTTGGGGGTGCCTCAGGAGGTGGAGGCTTAAGCACAGGAGCCAAAGCTGGCATTGGCGTTGGCGTGCCAATTCTCGTTGGATGCATTGGCCTCGGCTTCTTCTTTCTCTGGAAGTACTACAAAAGTCTACTCCCCAAAAATCCATTCAAAGGTGGAAATAACGGAGGCCCTATCACTACTGCCGACCAGCCTCCACCTGCATTTGACGCTGAGAAGCCAGTCCCGACAACTCATGTCATCTCCCTTGATACACCTGCCTCGTTAAGTGCAGCGCCACCGTACCTCCCCCGCAAGCCCGTACCACGCAACGATGATCCTCATGACGATCATGACTCGGTCTCTGATTGCTCCTGCTCAAATCCTTCCGATGACGAGCAAAATCCAGACCAAACTTCTACCACCCAAAACGGCCAGCAAAGCCATCACCATAAAATTCGACGGCATAAGCACAAGAAGAGGAACGCCCATCACCACCATCTTGTTCCAAACCACCCCTGTAGTGATGCCTATTGTCCGTTGAGCGATCCTCAACATGTATGTAAGGATCCAGATGTGGAGCCAAAAGGCCCATGCGCCTGTACCGATTCAAACTGTCCCTTGAATGATCCGAAACATAAGTGTGACAAAGATTTGCCGCAATGCAGATGTAAGGACAAAAAATGTCCCATCAACGAAGAGCAAGCCAAGAAGGAGCGCAAAGAGAAGGCACAAGGACTGGTTATGGGAGGTGTGAAGATGGCGGTGCATCAAGTTATAAATGGTAATTTGAGTCCGTAATATTGTGGGATTTAATGACTGGAAAGATCGAAATGTTCCCGGTATTCTAACTGAGTCTGAAAACTTTGAGAATGCTTTGAGAATCGGCGTGGTAGGGTTCTGTCTAAAATTTGCTGCTGTGCTATGAGCTCTTCTGTTTTCATTCTCGAAGATGATCGAAAATTGAAATTTGGATATCTCTAGGATTTATTTTACGCTAATCTATAGTATATCTCATTACCCAAAGAAGAAAAAAGCGCCATCAAATGCCCGATGTTGTGAAAGTATTGATAGTAGCTAGGAGATATAGCCTATTTAAGAAGTCATCTCGTCTTTACTCCAGTGCCATAACATAAAGTCGTTTGCAAAACCGGCTTCTCCGACACACATACTTGGAAGTCTTCTTTATCCCTTTCGAGCAAGAGATCCAGAATCTCGCCAGCCAAAATCAGTTAGAATATCATAGAAGTTCTAGAAGTAATCCTTAGCGGACGTTTTCATTACATTTGTTGCTATTCATTAATCGTCCACTGACGCTAAGGCTCGGTCTCATACGTCGCTCCGTTCCTAGTCGACGGAAAGCGAGTCAGCCAAAATTTGTATGATGGGTCACGTGTGTTGAATTTATTTTTGGGTCGGGCTATTTGTACATGCACTCGGTACACCCATCAACCTTGCGCCACCATACTAATTAGTATGGGAACGCGAGACGCGTAGATGTTGTTCGATCATCCACATCATCTACCATCCATATCATCTACCATCCACATCATCTACCATCCATATCATCTACCATCCACATCATCTACCATCCATATCATCTACCATCCACATCATCTACCATCCACATCATCTACCGTCCATATCATCTACCATCCATATCATCTACCATCCGCATCATCTACCATCCATATCATCTACCATCCATATCATCTACCATCCGCATCATCTACCATCCGCATCATCTACCATCCG